>CAMPQE020000393.1:0-26893 GCA_946902985.2 Meconema thalassinum
GGAGTAATTCATAATGTTGAATTTTGGGCTTATGCCGTGTTTATTATATTAACATTCGACGCGTTTCGAAAGAAACCATGCCTTTCTTCGTCAGGAATAATCTGGAATACGACAATGATTGCTAAGAGAAAGCAACAAAGAACATATAGAAGGTGCCCAAAGATAGACGCCATTATAGCCCCATGTTAGGGACAACGGAAAGCAGCAGTGAATTACTTTCTCAGGTTTCTGATAATAGGTAGCCAGGATTCACTGAGATTGTAGCCGGTGTCGCGGTTGAAATTATCTGGGTGTTTACGTATTTCAACCGCCTCCCTGATGATTCTGGGACGATATTGCTTTATACGGGCAAGAACATCCACTCCTTGGAACATGACATCATGGCCAGGTGTTAATGCATGATCGGCAACAGCTGATTTATCAGGTTGAATGAGCCTGATACATCTATTATGTTCCTTAATGCGAGTGCATATTGTTCTCGAAGTCTGCCCGATGTAAACCTTGCCACAAGTACAGGGAACTCTGTAGATACCCGGTTGTTGCAATTTAGGCAAACTGTCCTTAGTTGGTCGCAGGAGTTGCCTAATCTTAACAGAAGTTCCAAATACAGTCCGTATGTTGTACCGACGTAGGATTTTAGCAATACGATCCGTCGTGTTATGTATGTAAGGTAGGTAAGCAGTTCCTCTTACATCTCTTTTCTCAATTGACGTCCTATTATTATTTGTTGGTTTCAGAACCGTAGAGATCAAGGCCTTGCTATAACAGTAGTGGTTTTGTGAGAGTTCTATATTCACCGCCACCGCCACCGCTGGAATACTAAAATGGCAATATCTCGCTAACCAATCAGGCTAGAGACTTGTACGAGGTGTCATTGAACTCGGGCTGATACCCCCTTTCCTATGGACAACATATTTCAACCCCAAAAGTAAAACCTACCCCTACTAGGGAGTGAAATTGTATTCTTTTAGAGAATCTCTCTTTCCAATTGCAACATGTGAGAGTTTGAATGCTAATATGGAATGAAAAGTTGTTCTACACAAGAGACATGTGTGCGGTGGAAAGCCACTATGAATTAGCATTCCCACTCATGGCTTTTGTAAGAGGGCGGGCTTTTTAAAAGATGGCGGCTGTAGTGTAACCTAACCTAACCCAACCCACGAGTGGTGATCAAAAAGTATTTTAAGTGACGCTTGTCGATTGGCAAACCAATAATCAAAGAGGGATATGTCAGGCCTTGAGGTGATAGCCCCTTTTGATTGATCCCTGTTGATTGATCTCTGTTGATTTGTCCCTTTGGACTGGTCTCTGTTGACTAGCCCCTTTTGGACGGGCCCTTTTTGACAGGGGGTCATTTTTGATGGATCCTTTTTGACAGGTCCTTTTTGATGGGTCCCTGTTGACGAGTCATTGCTGACGGGTCCTTGTTGATGAGTCCCTGTGGACGGGTCATTGTTGACGGGTCCCTATTGTGCCCAACTCTAGGAATGGGTATTCCAAGTTTCAGACACCTAGATATCAAGGGAAAGGCTGTAGCCGCTTTTGAAAGTTCAGATATTTGAATATCGCGCTACATTGCTTCCAGAAGCATTTCGAAGGATTTTACCGATAGTTGGATGTCAAGTGACGTAGCGAGTAACAGCAGAGGTGGAGGCTATTTATTGATTAAATAGTTAACTATGGAGTAGAGACTTGAGACTGGGATCAGATTACTGGCACGGCCAAATGAAAGAGAATGCAATTAGTATCAAGTAAATCGGACCAGGGATTCAAGAGATATGAGGATTTCCAGATATCAGGCGATGACGCGTGACCCTGAGCGTTTTGAATAAAAGCCAGCTGGAGCAGGCCTGGGTAGCTCACTTCAACACAAGCACTTGGCAAGCAAGTTGCGTCTACGCTGAGCCAAGGCTCATGGTTGCCGTATCTACGCAGAAGTTCTTTTCAAATCGTGATAGTCACGAGAAGTGCTGCGCAAACGAGTTGGAACTTAGTAAGTTTCTGGTGAGGAGAATCACTGAGGTGATTGATTTCTACAGACATTGGTGGAAATATTTATATTTCCAAAAGGACATATGCTAGACTTTGTCTAGGAAATAGTATTTTGTCACAGTCCAATAGTAACTTAATACTTGGATGTTTAAATCCATTTCAAGTCAGTTTTCATTTTTGTAACTAGTTAACCACTTCGATCTGTCAGTACACTGAAGACTAGTCTATAACGGTGGAGTTCATTAGTCTACGCAAGGGAAACTGCAAGTTGTCTAGCGCATGGCAGATGGTGATATTAATAAACCATGCCCAGGGAACGATCTTCAGAACAGCCGTTAACTGCTTAGACTGTCAACGTTTTTTTTTTGTACTGATGAGATTACAGTGAGTTATGTTACAACTGACATATCTAAGAAGAGATCACTTAGATCTGACCCTATTTCAACAAACTGTTATGGCTTTGATAGAAGCTCATATTAAAATGGAACCACAGTTTATTCAAACGTCGAAAGATACTACCACTATGTCTGACTAGACGATTTGTGGGTCTACAATGGCGGCCGATACAAGGATTATACGTGCTTGTCCGATAGGGCATGTCTACGGATAAATCTGGTATAGACCAGGTTTACTACACTTCAAGACCATCAAGAAATGTAAGCCACATTTGAATTATATTATGCCTAGCTAATTGGAACAAACTATTTTTCTGCAGATGACCAACACATTTTTTTCGTCGTATTTAAAGCTTGCAATGATTTACGCAAGACTTATTAGAGTTATTCTGAGCATTTTCAGCACTCAGAACAGTTTAGGATCGATGACCGAGCATTTCGAGCATTTATTTGAATTTTTCATTTTTTTTGGGAAATCACGGTAATCAGCCGATGTAACTGTAAAAGTTAAATTTATTTTTGTTGAGGAATGGATATTTTTTCCATATTCGAAGGTTCGAACATGTGGATTCTCACATAATGAGATGAGAATTAAACATATTTAAAATGATATAAATAATAATAATAATAATAATCCACTAATAATAATAATAATAATTTTTATAATTTTTCTAAATAATTCTTGGATATTATATCTTATAATAATATGTATTGAGAAAGAGCCTATGAAGTAGTTTAAACATTTCTAGTTTGGAACAGGAGATTTTCCGAAGGAGAGTGGTTAGCGCAAGCCCGCATTCAACCAACATTTCAGTTCTGGTTGAACAGTTGATATTTGCATTGAGCAAAGTATATTTTTCAGATAACACGGAGAGGCATGAAACGGGAAGCAATTGATATTTGTATCAAATAGGATATTTTTGTATTTATATAAAATCATGACGTAAATACACTCGAAAGTGAAATGAAGCTTTTCATAAGTATGGTAAATTCACGGGTTGAACTGAATGGTAAAATAAAATAAACTTGTAAGTTTATTAATCTTCCAGTGTTGATAACAAGCAGAGGCTTGATTTATTGTATAAATTTTGGGAAGATAATTTATGTGTGTGGAGTAGTTGAATGCCATTCCCAGGTGCGCATGTTAAGTCGCAGGAATGAAGGTTTTTTCGAGCATCAATCAAATAGCAGGTTCGATGGCTCAGGTTTATAGTAGGAGTATTGGAGCCACACATTTCGTCGTATGAATAACCCGAAGGTTATTTCTTGGAAACCATCAGTTCTTATTTCAACCTTGTTTTCGAATTCCATTTAGACTTTGATTTTGCTAGAACCCGGATTTATCATGATAGTAGTTTATTCTTCTTCAGAGGAAGACCTTTGCCGTTGTTTTTGTAATATTGTGTTCTTACACAAATAATAGAATGGGCCACTGCCAATTAAAAATAATTCTTTAACCACGAATAATTTGAAGGATATTTTCAATCCTAGTGCCATGAACTAAATGAATTCATTATAAAACTACAATTCTAATTTCCGCATTCTGTCGAAGAATTGCAAGTTGTAAAAATTGCTAAGAATGGCCATGAATATAAATATTTTCATAATGATTCCAAGTGGAAAATCTAATAGTTGAATGGTTCAACCATTTATTGATCTAGTTGATGATTCAGAAATCATATATTTTGTTTGGAACTTGAAGTTCATAATCGAGTCACTTCTCGAATGTTTAATGTCAGAAGAACAATTAATTGTTGTTGTGCTTCGCACAGTTCTTCGATGCTATGCTCAAGGTCAAATACTTTTCAGATGTTATTAATATGTATAAATAATTTGTGTTGCTTCTATGATGATAATATTTTCGACGATTATATTTTTGAAACTGGAAAAAAGAAAGTGAAAATTTAAGAATTCTATAAACATTTATTCTACGAGTGTTAATATCATGTAAATAGTCAAACAGTGATCAACGTTATTTCCAGTATGGACAATTAATTTTGAACTGGAATTAAATATTAATAATTTTGGAACACAGTCCACAGGACTATTAATCGGACTTGTGTTTCCAAAAAGATTGTCAAATGTGTTTGGAAGATTTCTGTATATTGTGTGTAAATAAGAGTGTGGATCGCCACACGTGGATGATGCTGCTTTAAGCATTTTTGCAGTCAGATTTTAACTTTAAAATAAACTGAGATAATTTTACCAGATGTGTTTCTCCCAATTAAATCTCCTTCTATCCTTATTGTTGCATTGAGCCAAAAATCAGTAAAGCATTTTTTTAATTTGATGTCGTTTTTGCGATTTGCTTTAACCCATCTGGCGCTCCGGGATATTTTGACTCTCGTGCTGACTGATTATTGGTAAAATGCATATGTGGTCGTGCGGACTCCGGTCTAAACGGGCACATAAAATAAGATAGAGAGAGAAATGGCTTCGAACGTGGGTCCCGATTTAGACATGGTCAATCGCATGCCGATTTGAAATTGTGATAATTTTTATAGAAATATTTTGGGAGTTGAGAGATGTCTGGTTTGGATGAATAAATTAATAGGAAACCCAATTAGTGGGGAAAATTAAAAATTTAACTTGGTTAATAATTAGAATGGGTTTGATTATTTTGATAATGGCTTAACCATTAGGGCGTCAAGTAAATTCAGTAGTAAACGTTCGATGACTGGATATACACATTATTAGAATCCAGGTGGAGGATATTTGAGTACTTGCATATTTTCTTGTGATATTGTGGTAAATGTAATTCGTAAAAGTAGAGAATTTTGTTTTTCCATCACGTCGACATTAGGACAAAATCTCATTTTATTAGAGTGTTCCAATTAGCTATTCATATTTCTTGTTCTAGTTATAAGCTTGTGTTTGCCACTGTTGTATACCCCTAAGTTTTGAATATTAATTGAAAATTATGGAAGAAATGATGAGGATGATGAGGAGTTTGGAGGAGAGTTCAAAAGAGGCTGGACGGCGTGTAGCCGCTATTATGAAAGAAAATACAGAGGCTTTAGAAAAGAAACTTAAAGAAAATTCTGATTCTTTAGAAAGTAAACTTAAAGAAAATTCTGATAATTTGAAAGAAAGTTTAGATGATAAACTTAAAGAAAATTCTGATAATTTGAAAGAAAGTTTAGATGAAAAACTTAAAGAAAATTCTGATTCTTTGGAAAATAAACTTAAAGAAAATTCTGATTCTTTGGAAAATAAACTTAAAGAAAATTCTGATTCTTTGGAAAGCAGGTTAAAAGGTAACTTAAAAGAAAGTTTAGAGGATAAACTCAAAGAAAATTCCGATTTGTTAGAAAGCAGGTTAAAAGATAACTTAAAGGAAAATTTAAATAGTAAATTTAATTCAATGGAAACTAAATTTAAAGAGAATTCTGAAATTTTGAAAATGACACTTGAAAGTAAAATGAATAAATTATGCGAAAAAACACATGAGCTCGAAACTTCATTAGCTACTAACGCAAGTTTAATGGACGATAAATTTCGCGATGCCGATCTTCGATCCCAAAGCTTAGCTGATAGGATAGAACATGGTCTTAGGAAAGTTGGTGAAGACATGGTCAACCTGGAAGTCAGAGTGAAGAAGGAGAGTAACGAGATGGGAATTCTAGTTGTTCAACGTTTAACGGAACAATTCAAGGAACTTGTCATGGGAGAAATAAGAGAAGGAGTGATTAGTGAGTTGCAAACTGAAATCAAAACCACAGTTGTCAATGAAATTAAAGACACACTCAAGCTGGAGAATCAAGAAGGAATCAAGGAGATTAGGGAATCTTTGTCATCCCATATCGAAGTAATTGCCAAAGATATCCAAGCAACTCAGAAGGACATATCAGATATGACAGGGTCATTGAAAAGTCATGAGGCTGTTATGAACCAGATATCCATTGATGTTAAAGACAATTGTAAAGAAACTGAAGCAATTAAGAAGATGGCAGAAGAAAACCAGAAGGAACTTGAGGCTATGAAAAGTCAAATAAAGGATGAGAAACAGTCTGATCATCTGTTAAAAATGCCAAATGTACGGGGAAAGGAACAGATACAGATAAATCTAGGAGCAGCTAGAGAGACTGAAAGACAGGATGAGGTCAGGACAGTATTTCAATCCAACCCCATAACTGTATTTAAGAATATAGAAGATAAGCCTTCTAAATTTTCAGGGCGAGATTCTGTAACACCCGTGGAATTTTTGAGAGAAGCAGGTGATTACCTGAAAGATTCTAAGATCCCTAAAGAAAGACAGATCCGAGTGATAGGGAAGTTCTTGGAAGGTCCTGCACTTTTGTGGTTTAGAGCATTTAGATCCACTCTAACCACTTTTGAGGAGTTTTCTCGTGGGCTATTGAAGAAGTTTTGGTCCCCGGAAACCCAACAGCAAGTCAGAGCAGAGTTATATTCGAAGAGATTCTCGACGTCACAACCTACTCGATACTCTACGTACTTTTCTGGACAGCTGTCTAAACTCCAACATTTAGATCCGCCGATGCCAGATAACGAGTTGATTACTGCATTGATACGTCAGTTTCCAGCAGACGTCCAGAGGACTTTGATCGCTGCTGATATCTATAATATGGAACAATTTGATGAAGTATTACAGAAGCTGGATCATACAAACGCTCAATTCTTCCATCAGAAGGGAGCAAAGAGTAACAACGCTGTGTACGCTGTTATGGCTGACGGTTATTCTCAGACACCTCGAGAGATTCGAGAGGAGCGAGAAGAGAAATCGCCGAGGGAAGATCCGAATAAGAGAGGATGGAACCAATACAGTAACAGATACAGTTACAAGCCATATGCGAGACCGGATGGTGGTAATCGATACAATACTCGATGGAGAAGACCACGAGATACTCAAGGAAGGTACCAGGAAAGAAGATCCTATGGTAGAAATAACTACAACAACAGAGGGAATGTAGATACTCGTCAGTCCAATGAAGATTTTAACAAGGAGACGAGGAAAAATTTGGAAGCAAGACACCAAGATAACTTGCAATTTGTGGAGCAGAGGCCCAATGATCCAGGTCCATCGGGAACACAACAATCCCGGGGGAATGGTAATGAAAAAAAAACTTCGAATTCACAGTAGAAGATAGAATTTTGAACACTTTCACTTCCAGAATTATTAAATGGCAAGCAGAGGATGATGATTTAATTCAACAGAATGACGAACGAAAAGAAATGGGTACCAGAATTAGAATGCCAATCATATCATGCGAAGTATTCGGTATGCCTGTCGATACTTTGATCGATACTGGGGCTATGCTTTGTCTGGTGAGTGAGAAGCTTTATATTCTGTGGAAGCTCAAAGAGAATTTAGAAGAGATTCCAGTATCAGGAATTAAGATCCAAGGAATAATACCCAATAAAATATCTCTGTGTAAAACACAATTATACTTATGTATTACGATTGGAGGACATGATTTCCGACATGTATTTGTTGTAATGAAGGACATGGCTTTTGACATGATATTGGGAGCAGATTTCATTCAGAAATATCAAGCAGTGATAGATATGAAGACAGAGACGATCAGATTCAAGAATACCGAAGAGATTAACTTCGAGGGAAAAGAAGAGGAAGACATCGAGGGAGATGCTCAATGGTCTCTGATTTTTCATGAAGCTGAAGGAAGAGAAGTCTATACTGAGAAGGAGTCCCCAGAGCTAGGGAAAATTTTGGAAGAGTATCAAGATATTTTTGACATTAAACCTGGTGAAATTAAGGATTTTGAATATCATATTCGTGTAAATGATGATGCACCTTTTCATGCTAAATTGTATCCAGTAGCAGAAAAGCATCGAGAAAGAGTAAAAGTGCTTATCAAGGAAATGGAAAGTAACAATGTGATTGAAAAGTACACTACATCTTATGTCAATCCATTAGCAGTAGTGTCTAAGCAAGATGGAAGTCTGACACTATGTTTAGACGCGCGAAATTTGAATTCGAGATTACTGCCAGAGTATGACAGACCACCAATCATTAGGGAACTGTTAAGGAAATTCCAAGGCAAGGTCTGGTTCTCTAATATTGATCTCACTTCGTCCTACCATCATATTAGGCTTAGTGAAGATTCTAAGAAGTTTACAGGATTTATGTTTGACCAGCAGACATATGTATTCCGCCGTTTACCATTTGGAGTCAAAACATCTGGATCCGTTTTGATCAGAGCCCTAGAACAAAATTTGAGTCCTGAAGTAAAAGAGATAGCAATTCGTTATATTGATGATATCTTAATTGCGTCTGAGACTAAGGAGGAACATTTGTTACATCTTCAAATGTTATTCGCAGATTTGAGAAAAGCGAACTTCAAAGTAAACCTTCGAAAATGTCAGTTCTTTCGAAAGGAAATAAAATTTTTGGGTGACATTTTGGATGGAGAAGGATACCGTCCCAATGAGACGAAGATACAAGCAATTGCAAATTTCCCTAGACCTACTAGAGTGAAGAATGTCCGCAGTTTTCTCGGGACATGCCAATTCTTTGCAGGGCATTGTCCGAACTTCACCAAGACAGTTGCGCCATTGCAGGAATTGTTAAAGAAAGGAAATAAATGGAAATGGGATAAAGATTGTGAACAATCATTTCAAGATGCCAAGAGGTTATTGGTAAACAGTGTGAAATTGGAGTATCCTGACTTTACCAAGAATTTCATCATAGAATCTGATGCATCCACCGTAGGGATTGGAGCTATTCTACTTCAAGAAGATGAAGACCACAAGAGACATTACCTGGCGTTCATTAGCAGGAAACTTCGTCCATCAGAGAGGAATTATTACACCACGGATTTAGAAGCACTTGCTGTAATATTCGCATTGGAGTCGTGGAAGAAAATGTTAATTGGACATTCAGTCATTGTGAGGACTGATCACCACGCATTGGAGTTCATTTTGAGAACAAACTTTGCCAGCGATTGAATAACTAGATGGTCACTTTTTATTCAGCAATTCAACCTAGTTATTGAACACACTCCTGGAAAGTTGAATGTGGGAGCTGATTTGTTGAGTAGAGCAGTGGAGTCTACATCTAAGGTTTTTCAAGTTAACCTGACGCAGGAGGATGAAGATACCTTGAGAAGGTTAAGGTTATTGCATTTATCCCAGAGGAGAGACCGACGTCTTAGAAACATTTTTCGTTTTCTACAGGGAAACATGGATCAAAATGATGATGATTTTGTAGAAACTGAAAGAATTTCAAGAGATTTTATGATGTTAGATGGTTTAATCTACAAGTTTGCAGATCCCGACCATACGAAGCTGAGAGTAGTGATACCTCCACGATTGAAAAAAAATCCTCTCGGCACGCCGGAAGGCGGAGGTAGATTTCACCGGGCAAACTAGGGGATAGGCTATAATAGGCAAAATATGCAGGTTTTCGTAGGAGGATCAGACCTCATTTATTGCGAGAAAGTATTTTACAATTGGAGGTTAGTTAAAAGTTTTTCGTCTTTCTATGCATACTTTTAACATTTTACTGTCGTATGGGGATAACCTTCTTGTCATTTGGGGTTAATTTTTATACTTGTGATCACACTGTCCTTATGCAAGGTTTGGAACTAATGTGTAACTATCTGACAGTCTGTTACTTCTTCACGCAAAAAAAATCTCCCGCAGAGATGTTGGTTGGTTCCTCAGTTTAGGGGCTGCGACAAGGTGGTCATGTAACCCCGTGTACATTGGGTGTGTGTAGAATCTGTCTGATAAACGGTGTTATTTGTGATGACTGTATTAGTCTGTAATTCAGGTGAGGTCTGCAGACGGTCAATTTTAGGTAGTAGTACCTAATTTTGTACCAAATACTAACGTCAACGACACCTAGCTGTGAACTTGGCTGCTAGATGCCACCGCAACCAACAATTTTCAACGAACGTTGTAACTTCCCCTCCGAAGGAAAGCATGCTGACGGAATTTTAGCACTCTTAGAAAATACGGCGACTTTGTCCGGCTTTGAACCAGCACCTTGGGCATAGAAGTTCAGCATGCTACCAGTTAGCCGCTTCCCTCATAGTCAGATGGAACAAGAAGTTCCGTGACGAACTAAAGAGCCTACTTTTCTTAAAATTAAGATTCATACCATAGATTAATCTACAGTATATGAACCTATCTAGAATAATGACGAAATTAAGTGGGTAATATCGAAATGTCTTAATTAGTTCGAAATAAGGTATACTAGGCATAATGTAGCCTAATAGAGCAATACAGTTGGCAGCTCTGGTGACTGAATATATTCTTACTTCCATCTCCTAAGGTACTGAACCCTTTAGTATTGCAGTGTTTATATGCAAGAATCTTGATCAAGGGGTCGCGCCCAGTTCATAGTGTGATAGCAAACTGATTTCTGAACAGGCAGGCTTTAGACCAGGCAGGTCATGCTGTGGACAAATTCTGAACCTTACTCAGCACATAGAGAATGGATTTGAGGAAAAGTGCATTACTGGTGTAGCCTTCATAGATTTAACTGCTGCTTACGACACTGTTAATCATAACACACTACTTCATAAGATTTATGAACTGACAAAGGACTACAGGCTGACCTCACTGCTAAGAACTTTCCTTGAGAACAGAAGATTTTACGTGTCTCTCCTTGGGAAAAATAGTCGTTGGCGCCTCCAGAAGAATGGACTACCTCAAGGTAGCGTCTTAGCGCCACTGCTTTACAATGTATACACCAATGACCAGCCCAGAACAGAAGGCACCAGGCGATTTATCTACGCAGATGACACTGCAGTAGCCGTGCAAGGCCGTAGCTTTGAAGAAGTAGAACATTCTTTGTCCTGTGCATTGGAAGAACTTGGTCGATACTATCACAGAAATAATTTGAAGCCAAATCCAGCCAAAACGCAAGTTTGTGCTTTCCACTTGCGAAATAAAGAAGCAAAGAGGACATTGAACATTAAGTGGCAAGGTGAAACAATCCTTCATTGTTTTACACCAAAATATCTTGGTGTCACCCTCGATCGAACTCTGTCTTTCAAGCAACATTGCTTGAACACCAAAAGTAAAGTATCTGCACGAAATAACATACTAAGATGCCTAACAGGAAGGACATGGGGTGCTCACCCCACCACTCTCAGAACTTCAGCCCTTGGACTGAGCTTCTCAGCTGCTGAATATGCAGCACCAGTTTGGCTTTCTTCTCCACATTCCAAAGAGGTGGATATAGCTCTGAATGAGACTTCCAGGATTGTATCTGGGTGTCTTAGACCAACACCACTTCAGAAGATCTACCCTCTTATAGGAATTTCTCCACCTCATGTCCGAAGAATGGTAGCAGCAGCATCTGAGAAGAAACGGCAAGAAACCGATTCAAGGCATCCACTTTTCGGCCAACAACCAGCCCGACAGAGACTTAAGTCTAGAAACAGCTTTTTGAGGGAAGTAACAGCCCTCGAAGGCTCACAAGAAGCTGCCCGTGTGAAGATATGGAAGACAGAGATCACAGACCCAATTATTCCTCTATCAGAAAAAATGGCACCTGGTCACAACTTGCCATATGGAATTTGGAAATCATTGAACAGGCTGAGGACGGGGGTTTCACGCTGCAAGAACAATCTCAAGAAATGGAACATGCTCGTCAACAATGATGAGTTCTGTGACTGCAGCATTTTACAAGACCCAGAACACCTGCTGATCTGCCCCTTGATGGAGGACATATGTTCAAAAGACGATCTTTTGGCTGCAAATGTTAATGCTATAACTGTTGCTACTTACTGGCAAAATCTAATTTGATTTGGACACGGAAAATAAAATAAAATAGTGTGATGTTTACGTTCGCCAAACAACATGCTCTACTGAGGTAAGGGTCATAGGATTAAAACTATAATTAAGAAAGGAAGTGACAAGGCGTAAAATAATAACATAATTTAATGACTATTAGTGCAAATAAAATGAATATATACAACAACAATAATAAGTTTCCTCCCTGAATCTTCCCATGACAGAAATATTTATCAAAAGTTGAGGAGTCAGACGGATCACCCCCTTATAAAAAAAAATTGGATCCAAGCTCCACTAACTTGCATTGGATTTTATGTACGCGTAATGACTAACTACGAGGAATGAGTACTAGGATGACTGTTCGTTTACATCGGGTAACAGCCACGACGCTTACGAACAATCATCTCGTAAATCAACGTTTACGGATATGGGACACAACACTAATAAAACCCTTAAAAATTAATGCTGACACACAATCTAAAAACTAATATTTACAGGAATCTCCCCGACACCCTCCTTCAATGCAATGACGCATCTGACAAATGAGCTGCCAACCCGGCCAATTACTCAATACAAAAACAAGGAAAAGACTGCATCGCACGTGACTACACGGGTCATTAATACAGAACATAAACATGGAATGTAACCAACAACAACAAAAGCCTCACCGGCTCAGATTACTTTATATGAACAAAATGCACGTTAAGCTAACGCTTCGGAGATTATAGTGATTCGTAGGCAACTCCCATTTATTTTAACAATTTTACCATTGATCAGTTCTTATTCTGTATTTCAAGTAAATTTTACGGAGCCAACAAGCACTCCGCTAATGACCTTGATGCAATCCTTTTCAGCCCGCCTTGTGAAACAACTTCCCCCTTCCTCACTCTGTCATCGTCCAGCCCCAGTGTGTAAAAATAACATGACCAACTGACCGTTATCTCGTAGAATCAACAGCAACAAATCTCAACCACATAAACATATGGTAAGACCTTAATCGATATAGCCACATATGTCCTCGCAAGGTAACCATATGGACTTGGCACCAAGCTGACAGAAATCAGTCTACGCTGAAATTCCCGCTTGTAATGACCAATAAAATACACACACACACACACTGCTGGGAATGACATAACATTTTTCACACAGGTCGGCTGAATCAGATACTCACAAACTATTTAAAAAATATATAAGACCTACGAGAGAGCTGACTGCTCCTCGCCACAATTCACATTGCTCCAACGGCAATAAACTCACTGAATCTGATCAATAATAAACATTACAAGATTAATTTACCCTCCAATCTACTGCATGATTATACTAATTCAGTCCTACTTCTGAAACACAACATATCTCCGAGAGACGCTTCTTAATCGCACTACGTAAACATATGCGAACACGGTCGTCCACATAGCTACGTTAATTAAAACAAACAAACAAACAAGAACTTACGACTGATAAAATATGTGCGAGCTGTTTCCATGCAAAAGGTGTGTCAGACCAAAACTAAATACACTACGTTAATCAACACAAGCAAGATATTTACATACAAAATATGTCCCATATACCATAAGTTAATTTGTTAGATAATAATAATATTATTCATGTACTCATCCTCTGCCAGTCACCGTCAACGAACATCTGCAGCCATTTCCCTTCAATGCTGCTTAGCTCGTCTCCCACATCTCGATGGAGTGTTGACAGTTCCAAACTTCTTCCAGGATAAGCGATGTCATCTCTCGTGCTGATGCAAAAAGTTATAGATTAAATTCACACTCGATATCTGTTTACTAAATTCGCCGTTTTAGGTACTTAATTCCCCAGAACAGTCTGTTGGCGAATTGTCGATGATACTGTCCCTACCAAAAATAGTACAGTGACTATCTATCACACTGAATTTAACACATTTGTATCAATAAAATCTGTGTCCTCATGACACGAAAAGTACAAGTGCCTACGTCCTCAGACGCGCAAAATGTAATAATCACCTACGTCCTCAGAAGCACCAAAGTAATAGCAACCTGTGTCTTCCGACACACACAATATAATATAGCCTACGTCCTCCGACGCACAAAAGTATAATAGCAATGTCTTGGCTCTTCACGCCACTTATAAATGAACTGGCCCTAGGTATCGATAGAGGGGGAAATTATATAAAAATTTCTCAAAATAATAGTGGTACAGGAATGAAACAAATATCACTGAACTCGTAAAATTGCGCAGGTCAAGAATATGCCCATTAATCCTAGAATCGATCGTAGAGATGTTGTCTAGCCGAACTCCCGCGTTAATGCTAGCTGTCGCGTGCCCAAGCTAGACTTGGCGCGTTCGTAAGCATTCATCTCTCATTGGTTCCACTTTTTCAATAACTTGGCGGTTTTTATCAGACCTTGGCCTCGTAGGAGTGTCCAGTATTATCATCAGCCACTCACGTTACTGCATTATATTTTTCTAGGCGCGAATATTACAATGCACATACCATAAGCGTGTCTCACCACGCGTCCCTTCTATTTTGAGGTAGCCACCACCTGTCCTTCTGAAGCATTGCTAGGGTCTTTCTTTTCACACTGCTAATGTATTTAGCCTTTTGTCAAACTGCTGCAGGTATGTTCCCACTGTCTCCAACAAATGCTTGAAGTTTCCTCATCTTCGTCTGGCTATTTCATGACGCTGGTGGAAATATTAATTAATTGAAGAAATAAAACATCAAATCATTTATCCATCAGAGGATAAAGGGTTCAGTACAGAATACAAAATGTGGTTGAAGTCCAAAGGACGTTACATGGATTTAGACATTGGATCTATTAGTACACGTAAAAGCATGTTGGCAACAATGTCATGCGAGTGCTGGTCAGAAATAATCTGAAATATTATATATTTTTGTGCCAATTTTGGATGAAATCCATTTGTTGGTATAGAAGTTACATGTATTTAAAAATTGGTCCTATCAGCAGGCTTAGAATCATGTTGGTAGAACTGAAGTATATAAGTTACTCCAAATTAATGTAAAATGTCGGGTAATTTACGTGTGCATAGTTTAAAGCTGTCGGCTTGCATACTTTCTGATATATTTGGATATAAAATAGAGAGCAATTATTAACAGTTGGCAGCCCTGGTGGCTCTTAAGAATACACTCAGTCATATATGTTTATGTACACATATTATATAAAAAAAATTGTTGAAATCCAATTGATAGTGTAGAAGTTATATGTATTTAAAAATTGGACTTATCAGAAGGCTTAACATTATTTTGGCAACGCTGTCATATATGGCCACCTGGAAATTAAACTGAAATAGTATTATCTACATGTGTGCCAATTTTGGAATAGCTCCCATGTATACCTTCTAAGATATCCAACATGGAGCTCAAATTTCTAGTGCGTTTTTTTAGCAGTTGGTAGCACTGACATCTTTTTCAAATATGGGCCTGAGATATTCCGGTATACATCTTTACTCATACTAAATTTGGTTTCAATTGCTGCAGCCGTTTAGTAGTTGATAGGGGGGGGGGGACACACACACACAGCCCGACAGACAGAAGAACAGACAGGCAGACAGAAGGACAGACACATTTTCCCGGATATATCTTATAAGTCTACTTTTTCCTCATTTTTGAAAAGTGTGAAAAGTAGGCTAAAAATGAAGGTGATCTCGTCAATGGCGTTGTCTTGGCAACCTCTGATAGATCATCCCTTATCAATTTAAAAGCGTTGTTATGGTAACCTCTGATGGCACTTGGCATTTTTTAAAATTCCGAAATCATTTCTCTCATCCCTTGGCGTAATGGTGGGTCATATCAAAAATTCTTTCAGACAAAAGTTTTAGGTAATTATTAGGGGAATATTTTCCATTTTGTACGGTTTTGATATTGTGCCTATTAAGAGAGATATGATTAATGTTTCCCGAAAAAAAACACTTTTTTCCACCCCTTTGGTCAATGGTTGGTGCTATCAAAAAACATATTTGACATAAATTTTTGGCACTTATCCAACACATATTATGAACTTTGAATGGATTAGATATTTCACGTATTAAGAGAGTTATAGCGAAATTTCACTTTTTCGAAAAAAGCCCCCCATTTTCACCCCCTTCTACCGATTTTGCCTATTAACGAACTCGACCGAGATTTTATAGGGATACATATTATGTAAAAAATTCAAAGTGATTGGTGCAAAATTACGGCAGTTATCGTGTCCACAAGAAACTGATATATATATATATATATATAGATAGATAGATACATATATACATAAATTATATATAAACTTTTGAACTGACGGTGGTTTTGGGGTCTGGGGGATGTGAAACGCGAAGATATGTCGAAATTTTCCGGAAGTCGAAACATGGTACCCATTGCAATAGTTACCTTTCTAATGAAATCTACCTAAAACCCATTATTTGGATGGCACATAGAATCGCAGGTCATGCTGGAGTAGATAAGACAGTCAACCTGATTCAAGAGAAATTTTCGTGGGAGCGAATGCGACAAACTGTCAGGAACACTATTCGAGAATGCGACTTATGCCAAAGGAGTAAACATAATTCTAGGTTATTGAGAGAATTACCAAGGCCTATTATTCCTTCTAAGCCTTGCGAAATCTTCGCGACTGATTTATATGGTCCTCTCCCAAAGTCTAAAAGAGGTAACCGATATATTTTGGTGACTATGGATGTTTTTAGCAAATACACCATGTTACATCCAATTCAGAAGGCAAACGCAAAGTATTGTGCGAAGAGAATTAGAGACAGCGTAATTCCGGAAGCAGGCAAACCGGAATTCCTTTTATCAGATCGTGGACCTCAATTCACATCATTAGAATTTCGAACCATCATGAATAATCTTGGGATTAGAAAATTGTTTTGTTCTATTAGACATCCAGAGAGCAATCCAGCGGAACGCGTGATGGCTGAGATAGCAAAATTTTGCCGCCTCTATTGTCCAAATGAGCATTGGAAATGGATGGATGTTCTTTCTTTAGCATCCGAATCCATCAACTCTACTATTCATGAGAGTACTGGACAGATTCCTATGTTGCTTCATCATGGAATTAAACCAACACGATTATGGGATCGAATCATCTCTATTCCACCTGAGATCGAACCAAGTCGTCAGATGAGGGAAACTCTAGCTTTAGACAAGTTGAGGAGTCAAGCTGAGAAGAGAGAGCGCAGAGTGAGAGGAAAGCGTTTTCGCAGACCCTTGCGCGTAGGAACTCTTGTTTTAGTGAAAAGACCTACACCCTCTGACGTGCAAAATCGAGTGTACTCGAAATTTGCAAGCCTTTACGCTGGACCCTACCGTATTGTGGAAGTAAACAATAATGGAAGCTATGAAGTAGCCAATACACGAACTGGTAACATCGTGGGAACTTATAATGCATCGAATTTGAAGATCTATTATTCAAGAACCAGATGATTTAATGTGTAGATAGGAAAAATAAAATTTTTTCAATTTTTATTTTTTGCTAGGTGTGGGGTGGATGTGCCCAACTCTAGGAATGGGTATTCCAAGTTTCAGACACCTAGCTATCAAGGGAAAGGCTGTAGCCGCTTTTGAAAGTTCAGATATTTGAATATCGCGCTACATTGCTTCCAGAAGCATTTCGAAGGATTTTACCGATAGTTGGATGTCAAGTGACGTAGCGAGTAACAGCAGAGGTGGAGGCTATTTATTGATTAAATAGTTAACTATGGAGTAGAGACTTGAGACTGGGATCAGATTACTGGCACGGCCAAATGAAAGAGAATGCAATTAGTATCAAGTAAATCGGACCAGGGATTCAAGAGATATGAGGATTTCCAGATATCAGGCGATGACGCGTGACCCTGAGCGTTTTGAATAAAAGCCAGCTGGAGCAGGCCTGGGTAGCTCACTTCAACACAAGCACTTGGCAAGCAAGTTGCGTCTACGCTGAGCCAAGGCACATGGTTGCCGTATCTACGCAGAAGTTCTTTTCAAATCGTGATAGTCACGAGAAGTGCTGCGCAAACGAGTTGGAACTTAGTAAGTTTCTGGTGAGGAGAATCACTGAGGTGATTGATTTCTACAGACATTGGTGGAAATATTTATATTTACAAAAGGACATATGCTAGACTTTGTCTAGGAAATAGTATTTTGTCACAGTCCAATAGTAACTTAATACTTGGATGTTTAAATCCATTTCAAGTCAGTTTTCATTTTTGTAACTAGTTAACCACTTCGATCTGTCAGTACACTGAAGACTAGTCTATAACGGTGGAGTTCATTAGTCTACGCAAGGGAAACTGCAAGTTGTCTAGCGCATGGCAGATGGTGATATTAATAAACCATGCCCAGGGAACGATCTTCAGAACAGCCGTTAACTGCTTAGACTGTCAACGTTTTTTTTTTACTGATGAGATTACAGTGAGTTATGTTACAACTGACATATCTAAGAAGAGATCACTTAGATCTGACCCTATTTCAACAAACTGTTATGGCTTTGATAGAAGCTCATATTAAAATGGAACCACAGTTTATTCAAACGTCGAAAGATACTACCACTATGTCTGACTAGACGATTTGTGGGTCTACAATGGCGGCCGATACAAGGATTATACGTGCTTGTCCGATAGGGCATGTCTACGGATAAATCTGGTATAGACCAGGTTTACTACACTTCAAGACCATCAAGAAATGTAAGCCACATTTGAATTATATTATGCCTAGCTAATTGGAACAAACTATTTTTCTGCAGATGACCAACACATTTTTTTCGTCGTATTTAAAGCTTGCAATGATTTACGCAAGACTTATTAGAGTTATTCTGAGCATTTTCAGCACTCAGAACAGTTTAGGATCGATGACCGAGCATTTCGAGCATTTATTTGAATTTTTCATTTTTTTTGGGAAATCACGGTAATCAGCCGATGTAACTGTAAAAGTTAAATTTATTTTTGTTGAGGAATGGATATTTTTTCCATATTCGAAGGTTCGAACATGTGGATTCTCACATAATGAGATGAGAATTAAACATATTTAAAATGATATAAATAATAATAATAATAATAATCCACTAATAATAATAATAATAATTTTTATAATTTTTCTAAATAATTCTTGGATATTATATTTTATAATAATATGTATTGAGAAAGAGCCTATGAAGTAGTTTAAACATTTCTAGTTTGGAACAGGAGATTTTCCGAAGGAGAGTGGTTAGCGCAAGCCCGCATTCAACCAACATTTCAGTTCTGGTTGAACAGTTGATATTTGCATTGAGCAAAGTATATTTTTCAGATAACACGGAGAGGCATGAAACGGGAAGCAATTGATATTTGTATCAAATAGGATATTTTTGTATTTATATAAAATCATGACGTAAATACACTCGAAAGTGAAATGAAGCTTTTCATAAGTATGGTAAATTCACGGGTTGAACTGAATGGTAAAATAAAATAAACTTGTAAGTTTATTAATCTTCCAGTGTTGATAACAAGCAGAGGCTTGATTTATTGTATAAATTTTGGGAAGATAATTTATGTGTGTGGAGTAGTTGAATGCCATTCCCAGGTGCGCATGTTAAGTCGCAGGAATGAAGGTTTTTTCGAGCATCAATCAAATAGCAGGTTCGATGGCTCAGGTTTATAGTAGGAGTATTGGAGCCACACATTTCGTCGTATGAATAACCCGAAGGTTATTTCTTGGAAACCATCAGTTCTTATTTCAACCTTGTTTTCGAATTCCATTTAGACTTTGATTTTGCTAGAACCCGGATTTATCATGATAGTAGTTTATTCTTCTTCAGAGGAAGACCTTTGCCGTTGTTTTTGTAATATTGTGTTCTTACACAAATAATAGAATGGGCCACTGCCAATTAAAAATAATTCTTTAACCACGAATAATTTGAAGGATATTTTCAATCCTAGTGCCATGAACTAAATGAATTCATTATAAAACTACAATTCTAATTTCCGCATTCTGTCGAAGAATTGCAAGTTGTAAAAATTGCTAAGAATGGCCATGAATATAAATATTTTCATAATGATTCCAAGTGGAAAATCTAATAGTTGAATGGTTCAACCATTTATTGATCTAGTTGATGATTCAGAAATCATATATTTTGTTTGGAACTTGAAGTTCATAATCGAGTCACTTCTCGAATGTTTAATGTCAGAAGAACAATTAATTGTTGTTGTGCTTCGCACAGTTCTTCGATGCTATGCTCAAGGTCAAATACTTTTCAGATGTTATTAATATGTATAAATAATTTGTGTTGCTTCTATGATGATAATATTTTCGACGATTATATTTTTGAAACTGGAAAAAAGAAAGTGAAAATTTAAGAATTCTATAAACATTTATTCTACGAGTGTTAATATCATGTAAATAGTCAAACAGTGATCAACGTTATTTCCAGTATGGACAATTAATTTTGAACTGGAATTAAATATTAATAATTTTGGAACACAGTCCACAGGACTATTAATCGGACTTGTGTTTCCCAAAAGATTGTCAAATGTGTTTGGAAGATTTCTGTATATTGTGTGTAAATAAGAGTGTGGATCGCCACACGTGGATGATGCTGCTTTAAGCATTTTTGCAGTCAGATTTTAACTTTAAAATAAACTGAGATAATTTTACCAGATGTGTTTCTCCCAATTAAATCTCCTTCTATCCTTATTGTTGCATTGAGCCAAAAATCAGTAAAGCATTTTTTTAATTTGATGTCGTTTTTGCGATTTGCTTTAACCCATCTGGCGCTCCGGGATATTTTGACTCTCGTGCTGACTGATTATTGGTAAAATGCATATGTGGTCGTGCGGACTCCGGTCTAAACGGGCACACTATTGACAGGTCATTGTTGACTGGTCATTGATGACAGGTCATTGTTGACGGGTCATTGTTGATGGGTCCTTGTTGACAAGTCCCTGTTGATGGGTCCCTGTGGAAGGGTCCCTTTAGACCGGCCCCTTTGGACTGGTCCCTATGGACCGGCCCATGAAATTTATCCAAATTATATCAAAGGGCCTAACTACATTTGTGCGTAAAGCAGTGTGTTGAACTGACGTTGTTCACCAGTCCTTACTACTACAATTGGATAACAATATGAAAGGAATTGATTAACCAGACATGAGTTAACTACCAACGAAACACTTTGGCGACTCTGCTTGATATTGACCAATGAGTAGGGTTTTAGAAAAACTGTTTGCTATTTTGGGTTATATACAAAAAATGCTTAGACCTTTTGAGTGACTATGTTTGCTAAACAAGACATTATACCAGACACGAATAGGATTCTTATGTAGCTCAGACAAGGAAAGCATTTCTACAGAATCTGTTGACATTGAATATAGATTTAGGTATTAGGAAGTCATTTTGAAGGCCTTTGTCTGGAGCGTGACACTCTATGAAAGTACAACTTAGACAATTGGTGTAGCAGAAAAGTGGAGAATTGAAGTGTTTGAAATGTGGTGTTACAGGAGAATGATGAAGATAAGATGGGTAAATAGGGTTACTAACAAAGAGGTATTAAGACGAGTGGGGGAGAGGAGATGCATCTGGCGACTGTTAATGAAGTAAAGAGATAGGTTGGCAGGACACGTACAAAGACACCCAAGAATAGCAAACGTAGTTATGGAAGAAAGGTTCGAGGACGAGAACTGTAGGGGTAGACCAAGTTTAGAATATGTTAAACAGATAGCCTTGAATGTAGGGTGTGGTAGCTATATAGAGATGAAACAATTAGCTCGGGACAGATAGGCGCTGAGATCTGCATCAAACCAGTCAAAGGACTAAAGACTCAAACAACAACATGTAAGTTCACTGAAATAATGTTGTGTAACGGTAAATGTTAGTCAACGAACAGTAATGCATTACTAAAACCCATGACACGATACCTAAGAGCTTTCCTAAAATGATTTTAAAATGCCTTTAACCCTATATTGAACACCCAGTTCACAAGACTCATAACTGCAATGTTATGGTAAAACAAAACAAAATCTATATTTCAAAACAAGCAAGTGGTTTAGTCAATGTATACTGGAAAAAGTTTTGTAAACACTGAAGTCCTCAAGACTAATTAAATTAGTAACTGTCAGGTTGACCGAGTGGTTAAGGTGTTTGACTAAGATCAAATTTTCTGTATAAGGAAGCAAGGGTTCGAATCCCTTACCTGACGTAACTATTGCCTTGACATGGCTTGGCCACACTGCATTATTATGATACTCGGTACACAAACCATAGATATAGTGTATTGTTTAAGGCCACTCTCTTTCTGAACATAGTCAGAGACTGTTGATGGTTAACAATTGTATTAATAGTGGGACATGGGGATAGTAATTAAGAAAAACAGACAATACCCATACAATATTTTTATTAAATTCATTTTATAATAGTTACACACTGAATTCAACTCTATCTCTTTACCATTGTTCTATATAGATTTTTAAACACAACGCTTGTTGTAGATCCTTTTACAACTTTCTCCAGGTACTCTTGCTCTTAAAAACTGGGGAAACCGCAATGGTTTTATAAACATAAAACTCTCATCCTCTTCTTTTTCATAATTATCATCATCATCATCATTATGAATATTATCATCAAAATTATTATAGTCATTGTCACCATCATTATCATCATCATCATCATCATCATCATCATCATTCTCAACATCACTAGAACTATCCAATTCCTCTTGTTTGTTTTCCACAGGGACCTCTTGTAGAGTCTGCGTTGCTTTTGATAGTGTTAAGGGTTTTTTGAACGATGGTATTTGTCCTAACATGTCTTTTTGAGGTGATGATGAATGCTTTTTAACAAACAATGCACTATCTTGAGCAGCAATATATTTTTCTTGGACTTGCTTTTTTACCTGGGTTAGAGTATTTTGCGTATTTAAATGTGTATTAATTTGAGATTCACAATGATGTTCTTTTGAAGTAAGTACGTCGGAGTCTTTTATTTTAATCATTCCTCGACACTTTTTGGATCGTTGTTTTGAACATCGCCAAATAACAGTTCCATCTTTATTGGTTGTTTTTACAATATATGTATATCCTTTATAGAAGACACATGGCTTGCCATGACTGGTTGTTGAGACTTCCATATCAACTAATACATATGAATTAAATTTTAGTAAAGACACATGAACAATCTTTAGATTACAAGTGATTTACACACACACACATACACTTTCCTAAATGTCAAGATTTATGGATGTTGTTTTCCGCCAACAGCTGCTTACTGCGTATGACAAGGCTGGAGACTGGTAGGTGAGACGGTCTTTCACGATGTGAACACTGTAACAGGCAGTAGTCAACTGACAATATTCTTATACCCTAGTCAAGGTTAACAGGTACTTACTGCGTATGACAAGACCATACACTCGTAGGTTAGACCGTATTTTTTTTGTTTGTTGCTAAGGATCCCATATATACCCTAGACATGTTAGTTCTGAACACTTAGTGGTTAATTGTATATATTGAATTTAAATACACAGCTTATACAAGCACGTTTTGCAGATGGGAGGGGTGAGAGGCTGTCAAAAAAGGAAATGTTTTAGTTTAATGAAACGTCATGTCCTAGTAGGCGTGATTTATAGTAGACGCAATTGATAGTAGACGTAATTGATAGTAGGTGTAATCGATACTAGACGTGATTAATAGTAGACGCAATTGATACAAGGCGTGATTGATAGTAGGCGTGATTTGTAGTAAGCGCAATTCATAGTAGGCTCAATTGATAGTAGATGCAATTGATAGTAGGCGTGATTGATAGTAGGCGCGATTGATAGTAGACGTAATTTGACATGGGCGCAACTTAGATCATTTTTGATATCATAAAGTTACAGTGTCAATGTTTATACAAAGTACAAGGTAGAGAGGGGGTATTTTAAGACTTTACCTCAGCTCACTTAACATAACCAAACTTTACCTAACCTAACTTTGTCACGTGACATGTTCTACAAGTTTAGACTTGCCTTAAGACTGATTATGTCGTCATAGATTGATGGGAGGGGTGAGAGGCTGTCCAAAAAGGTAATGTATTAGTTTAATGAAACGTCATGTCCTAGTAGGCGTGATTTATAGTAGACGCAATTGATAGTAGGCGCGATTAATAGTAAACGCAATTGATAGTAGGCGTGATTGATAGTAGGCGTGATTTGACATGAGCGCGATTTATAGTAGACGCAAATGATAGTGGGCGCGATTGATAGTAGGCGTGATTGATAGTAGACGCGATTGATAGTAGGCGCAATTTGACATGGGTGCGACTCAGATCATTTTTGATATTATAAAGTTACAGTGTCAATGTTTATACAAAGTACAAGGTAGAGAGGGGGTATTTTAAGACTTTACCTCAGCTCACTTAACATAACCAAACTTTACCTAACCTAACTTTGTCACGTGACATGTTCTACAAGTTTAGACTTGCCTTAAGACTGATTATGTCGTCATAGATTGATGGGAGGGGTGAGAGGCTGTCCAAAAAGGTAATGTATTAGTTTAATGAAACGTCATGTCCTAGTAGGCGTGATTTATAGTAGACGCAATTGATAGTAGGCGCGATTAATAGTAGACGCAATTGATAGTAGGCGTGATTGATAGTAGGCGTGATTTGACATGAGCGCGATTTATAGTAGACGCAAATGATAGTGGGCGCGATTGATAGTAGGCGTGATTGATAGTAGACGCGATTGATAGTAGGCGCAATTTGACATGGGCGCGACTCAGATCATTTTTGATATTATAAAGTTACAGTGTCAATGTTTATACAAAGTACAAGGTAGAGAGGGGGTATTTTAAGACATAATCTCAGCTCACTTAACATAACCTAACTTTACCTAACCTAACTTTGTCACGTGACACGTTCTACAAGTTTAGACTTGCTTTAAGACTGATTATGACGTCATAGATTGATGGGAGGGGTGAGAGGCTGACAAAAAAGGAAATGTTTTAGTTTAATGAAACGCCATGTCCTAGTAGGCGCGATTTATAGTAGACGCAATTGATAGTAGGTGCGATTAATAGTGGACGCAATTGATAGTAGGCGTGATTGATAGTAGGCGTGATTTGACATGAGCGCGATTTATAGTAGACGCGAAAGGTAGTAGGCGCGATTGATAGTAGGCGTAATTAGACATGGGCGCGATTTATAGTAGACGCAATTGATAGTAGGCGCGATTGATAGTAGGTGTAATTGATAGTAGGCGCGATTTGACATGAGCGCGATTTATAGTAGACGCAAATGATAGTAGGCTTGATTGATAGTAGACGCAATTGATAGTAGGCGTGATTTGTAGTAAGCGCATTTCATAGTAGGCTCAATTGATAGTAGTTGCAATTGATAGTAGACGTGATTGATAGTAGGCGCGATTGATAGTAGACGTGATTGATATGGGCGCGACTTAGATCATTTTTGATATTACAAAGTTACAGTGTCAATGTTTATACAAAGTACAAGGCAGAGAGAGGGTATTTTAAGACTTAACCTCAGCTCACCTAACATAACCTAACTTTACCTAACCTAACTTTGTCACGTGACATGTTCTACAAGTTTAGACTTGCTGTAAGGCTGACTATTACCATGACGTCATAGATTGATGAGAGGGGTGGGAGGCTGACAAAAAAGGAAATGTTTTGGTTTAATGAAAAGTCATGTCCTAGTAGGCGTGATTGGTAGTAGACGCTATTGATAGTAGGTGTGATCATGTACTTACTGCATATCAAAAGGCTGTACACTCGTGTGTTAGACACTCTATCCTGTTAAGAACCCCTATATTCCCTATACTAGGCTATACATGTTAGTTCTAAACACTTAGTGGTTATTTGTATATTAATTTTATATACACAGGTTATACAAGCACGTTTTTTCACACAGTAAAACTTTGTCAAATAGCCACATGCGACACGCAAAGTATGTTTCCGCTATCTAGCGGTGACTATGGAAACTACCTGAACATATCCTAATCTAATCCTAGCTAACCTCACCTGCCGTGACCATACCGGTTTGTAAGCAACAACAACAACACACTAAGATTCCATGAATTCCAGAGTACTTTTAGATTAATTATCGACTCTCAACTCTTATAACTATGTCTATCCCACTCTGTCAAAAACACGATATATTTTTTTTAAATTTTTGCTTGATGTCAATACTAAAGTGATAATGGGTTTTCCGATCATATCACTATAAATTCATGACCCCCCCCCCACTCTTATCTCGGTCTCGACAACAACCATGCCTATTTTTATTATGTCAGATGATGTAATGTTCGAGTGCAAAGTGGGTGTAAAAGTGAGTGCAAAGTGAGTGCAAAAGTGAGTGCAAAGTAAGTGTAAATGTAGTTGTAAAAGTGAGTGCAAAAGTGAGTGCAAAAGTGGGGTGTAAAAGTGGTACCCTATTTGTAATGGCTTATTTGACAAGTTTTTTTGAGGTACCCTATTCGTAATGGCTTATTTCACAAGTTGTTTTTGTCAATGTATTTAGAGGATATTTCTCTTGTTCATGGAAAGTATCTCAGCCCTTTTTATGATAGCATAATGCTTACCGTCATGTTTGTAAGCAACAACAACACACTAAAATTCCAAGAATCCAAACTACTCTAAGGTTAATGATGGTCTCTCAACTCCATTCCACGCCTAGTCAAAAACATTATACATTTCAAATTTTTCAAAAAAGGTAAATTGAGAAAGTAGTCTATATATTTAAACTAAAAATCATGCTAACTCCATCCCCTACGTCTATCCCATTCTCAGTCAAAAAAAAAATATTTATATTCTTTACATTTTTCCAAAAAAATATTTGGAAAGTAGGCTAT
>CAMPQE020000395.1:0-148962 GCA_946902985.2 Meconema thalassinum
CACAGTAAACAAGCGCAGGTGCGCTTCATAAAAGGGAGCTAGAGCGCAGTTCGCTACTCCTGTACGGGTCCGGGCACGGACACCAAGAGCCCGCTGATGAGCCCATCTTGGTGTTCCTAGGCAAAACCCTGCACAAGACACAGCACAAACCTAGAAAAATTGCTCAGTTTTAATTTACTCTAACTTGACCTTTTAACAGCATTTACATATAATATCAATAAGCAAGCAGCTTGCTACGGTGGGTGAGTGGATAACTTGTCGGTCTACTAACCCCGAGATTGCAGGTTCGCTCCTGGCCGTGTAAGTGATTTTTGAAAGGCGGCAACAATATACGACACGCATGTCATACGATGTTGCCATGTCAAAGAACCCATTTGAATTCAGTAGGCCATGTTCATAATGGCAAAATTAACCTCGGGAGTTTCCACCAACACAAAGTTTCTCATTTCTCTACTACAAAGTGCTCAAGGACCTTAGATATCTAACCTCCTTGACTTTCATAGTGATTCGAGGAACAACGAAATTTGACATGCACGCTACCCTCTGCGTGTCAAATAACAAAGCTTGCACCTGGCACCCGAGGCCATACGATATTATTATTATACTAAGCAAGCAAATTTGAAAATAAAATAAAAAACACATAACTAACAAATATTGACTAGTTGTGTTAGTTTAACTACTGAAACTAAATAAGTGTACATATTGTAAATACCAAACCATACTTGTAGTAAATAGCCTTAAGTGTAATGGATCTGATGATGTTCGCTCAACGATCGAGACTGGTGATCCGAGTATTTTTTTTTTTTTTTTTTTAGGATTAGGAAAATGCCCAATATAATTGGGTACAATCGTGTTGACAGACTGAAAAGCATTAATTTAGATTACTAAGACAACACTGAACAAGATGTTCAGGAAAGAACATATAGCCTACTTTTTCCTAAATGTATGGGTATGGTTATAACTCTTTGTCCTGATCACCACCTATTTTCTTCCTATTCCAAGTGCAAAATGGCACACAAAAATATGACATACTGGATTTGAGCAGCATCATTCAAACCTTAGTTTATAATTTACCTCCAGCATACGACAATTTCATCAGCAAACACTCCAAACAACATAGGAATTCAGTATATTAACACAGACTACTTACAATAATTGAAACTGAAACACAACTTCGTTGGTCTACTCTAAACGTATCACTGGGAGAAACACATTTAATAAACCTGCTGCACAGCTAACTTTTAATCGCACCTATCCTTGGGGTGAGTGCGCTCAATCGGCAACAAGTGGAAATTTTTCAAATACACCATATGCATGGGTTCACTAACTGGGAATGTCAAGGCCGGTATAGAGTGCAGCTCACATCTAGTAGGACATGGTTAGCACACGCATAGTTCACCTGGTTGCTAGCAGATGTCACTTGTGAATATCCGGTGGCAAACTTTGTTTTAACTAAATATATATTTTCCTTTGCAAGATGCACAACATAACATTTAATTTCATAACGTCTCGGTACTTAATAAACAATAAATATAACGAAAATTAAGCAAAAAAATACAACTCTGATAGGTTTTGAACCCCGGCCGACCGGGTGAAAGACCAAAGCTTTACCACAGAGCCAAACTTATCCACTGAAGTTGAACGTTATCAATCAATTTACATACAACATCTTCGCAAATAATGATTTGGACTAAATGATTTCTTCGTTGGAGTACATGTTCATTATAGTCCATTTGATACAAAGTTTATATTATTTCTATCAGTATGCTATATTGCATACAACATACTCAAATTAGTGAAATATAGGTTAGAACGAGAGATCAGCTGCCATCTTGCCTAGTAACCGAGATGGCTCAGCTGCCATCTTGACTAGTAACAGAGACGGCTCAGCTTTTTTAAAGTCGGTTATGCAGTATAATATAAACTTTTAATTTCGAACGGGCCACATCCTTTAAAACAGTTTAAACCTTTCTCGGTTCGATAATCAGAACTGGTGGCTCCTAAGTTATGCATTATAAAGCTAGCATAATTCACATGGCCACCATTCTGAAATGGTATGGCTGATGACCTTGTTTGGGCGCAAGACGCATCCCATATGAAGGTATGTTTTTACTAAATTTGGTAAAGACCCAATGATTAGGTTGGTCGTAATTTAATTTTAAGTATTGACCATTTGAGTGGCCGCCATTAAGTTTTGGTAAAGATGGCGGCAATATAAAACATGACACTGAGGTGCTCTTTGCAAATTCCGTTCAATTAGGTTTAGTCGTGTTTGAATTGATTGGGGGGGGGGGGGGGGGACAGATAATTCCCACTCACACTCACAGACTGAAAACTCTTGGCCCATGTAGATCTCATAAGTCTACTTTCATTTTACGCAAAAATAGGAAGTGGGCTAAAAATTGGCTTCAAACACCATAACTCTAAACTTATTTACTGGATTTGTTTCGAAATCAAACCAAATTCACAAACATCTCTCACACAACATTAAATGGGAACATTAAACACTAAGAACAACTTTTTATATAACAATTTGTCCTTCAACACTGATCTTTTGGTTTTACCATTTAAATGTTAATATATACATTATTAAGCATTATTATTTACACCATTCATGAATAAGTTCTGTCCTTTAGTACTGATTCATTGACTAGATTCTCTTTGGTTTTGTAGGATAGCATTTCATTCTAATTCGTATTTGTTAAAATCATTAACTTTACTGTTGGGTGTCTTGTTTATGAATTCCATTTGATGTTGGAAACATGCCAAATAAGTTTTGAGTGCAAAAAATTGTTAACTACTGTCACAATCTGCAGACCCTATTTGCAACATTAATGTTCGGTGTACTACTACCTGCAGTATTTTAAGATGAAGTGTTGTCTACTTATATTTTATTTCAAAAATTGGAAACCAATGACAATTTGAAGCACAATTTCTGTGTAAAAGGCAACATAGAAAACTTGGACAAACAAGCGAGACATTATTGTCTGAAATAATCTCGGTGGCAGATATTCCCGCACATTACATACAGTCTACCTCGTGGAGGATGATGCATTGCATTTGTTTTTCAAAGAATAATCTGACATAAAACATTTAATCTCCCTTATTTTTAATTAATTGTAATTTATTGTCGTTGAAAGACTTTGTGGCTGCGCATACCTACGTTCCAACGGCCAGGTGAAGGCTGCATAAGCTACAAGGCACATCTTCACTTTGTGCTATATACAGGACCATGACTAGATCTCTTAAGATGCACTTTGGTTTCACACGTTCCTCAGCAGACCAGAATTGTAAAGAAATCAACAAATCCTACTGATAATATGAGCATCGAATGTGACCACCGACAGAGAGAATGCAAGAGAGAGTGTAAGAAGAAACTAGAATTATCAGATAATTCATGTTTTTTGGGCTAATGCCGTGTGTATTTAGATTAGAACCATACGTTTCGGAGAAACCTTGCCTTTCTTTGGCCACATTATTTGATTCCATTGATAAAGGGGGGCAGGTTTCTCCGAAACGTATGGTTCTATTCTAAATACACACGGCATTAGCCCAAAAAACATGAATTATTTATAGAATTATCAGGTCTAATATCAAGATAATGACCTCCCACCGGAATCATGGGTGTTCATATTACAGTCAACCCTAGATATAATGAACTGTAGCAAACCTAAATCAGTAGTCCCAAAGTTTGTATGTACAGTAAAACTTGCTCAAAGCAGAAAGTTTTCCAATGTGAACGAAGATTATGATCCCAGCGCACTGGGTTATGGCTTTGCACGTTATTTATGCATAACAAACTGCTGTCGTCATCTCAACGCTACTGTATGGCACACTATCGCCCTGATATCAAGAAACTTGAGCGCTCCACCAACAAAAGATGAGATACATCTTGAATATCAAGTGGGAAGACTGCGTGACCAACACTGCAGTTCTCGAGAAAGCGCATCTCGATAGCATTGAGGCGACCATCATCGCTCATCAACTGAGATGGTTAGGCCATGTTCAGCGTATGAGTGATACCAGGCTTCCACGTCAATTCCTTTATGGTGAACTTTGCTCCGGCACTAGACATCATGGGGCCCCTCTGAAGTGTTTTGAAGACCAGCTGAAACACATCATGACAGCGACTGGTATACATACCCAATCACGGGAATCATCTGCTGCGGACCATTTACTGTGGCGGAATACATCATCGACTGCTGTCAACTTAAGAACGTCGCAGATTTGGAGAGGCAAAGCGACAAGCAAGAAAGCTTCGTCAATTACAACCCTGCCCTACCCAACCATTCAGTGCATGTTTTATGCCAGGATTGGTCTGTTCAGTGATCAGAAACACATCCACAAGCTGGTTTGAAAAGCTCTATGCAGGAAGAAGTAGGTGTACTCGGAATAAAGTTACAGCCGACGTGGAAACAGAAAGAAAGCGCGAATATAATTGTTCAAACCTCACTGTATAATGCGGAACTTATGCTTTAGTTGTGTAATCTATTTAGGCATATCCAGTACTGCAGTAGAATTGCTATATAAATATTTTGCCAGGTGTCCCATGTCACCCTGGTCTAATGAGGTCGGGGTTTCCCAAATTCCTTGAAGAATGGGATTTAAAACTCCACTAATTGCCTCGGTTCAAGGAGATCCAGATCCTTATCTCGATGTACACCTTGAGCCCAATTCTAACTTTAACAATTGTGTAACTTTGTGTCCTGTCAGTAAATTTGTGTCAATTGTGAAGACAGCACGATGGCTAACATATATGTCATTGACACTGAACGAGAAGGTAAAGGTTATTGATGCGAGCGAAAAGGAAAGGTTGTCTGTGCGTGAAATTATTTTGTGTTGCAGATGTGGACTTTAAAACATAAGGACGATACTAAGCAGTGGATGGAGGGCAATGGACAAATGAAGAGGAAATCTAAGGTAACTGGCAACAAAGAGATCAATGATTTAGTGTGGGAATAGTTCGTCAGTGCCAGTTCGAGAAACCTTCCGGTTAGTGGACCTATGCTACAGCATAAGGCTCTTGCAGTTGCTAAATCACTTGCAAACACTGCCTTTAAAGCATCAACTGGATGTCTGGAGAGTTTCAAAACCAGACAATATTGTATGGAGTGCAAGACAATGTGTGAGTAATAAAATAATTACATCTGTGTTACTGTATCACCAAAACTAGACTAATGGATCAGGGGTAAGTAATTTTTGCATATTTCTGTTCAATCTGGAATCTTGTCTAATTCAGAAAAGAAAGCTGACCCTTGCAATTCCATTTCAAACAAGTTTTACTGTATTACAAATTTTCTTTATAGCAAGCAAACCCTCAACTTTGGTTTTGGTGAACCGAGAAACAAAGGTCAACGAGGAGATTGAAAGGGAAGATACCTTAATCAACCATATTGTGAATAGTATTCATTTTCCCTACAACGCATGAAGCAGTGTGTTAACGGTTGCTATAAAGAACTTGTTTTATATGTTGTTTTGAACTATTGGATGTGTGGCTTCTAGAAAAGGACAATGTGCCACGCAAATTGCTTCAGCACACTGAAACTGAAGATTTTATAGAGCTATTGCTATATGTCAACGACAGTGTTGCGTCTGTTGTAAGGCTCACAATGAGAAAACCTTTAGGTTGATACTGTGTAATGTATATTTTAAAGCTCCAGCAGCATTGCTATCTTTTCAAGGAGACATCTTACTCTCGAATGAACAAGCCTTTTCAAGTGCCGTCTTTTGCCCAAAACAAAGAATTGTTTGCAGCAATGCTTATTTACTCACGAGTCAAGACGTTTTTTCAGAACTTCATAAAAGGATAAAATTGTTTGACTTGATATTATGCATCGCATGGTATCAACCTGGACGTTCTCCTCATAAATTAACAGTCTACTTTTCTAAGGCTCTTTGATTGTTTGGACAGTTGTCAATCGAATGCAAAAAAGGACAAACTCTGGAGAAGATTCTAGAAAAAACATTCCTTGAAAGAATGTATAAAACAACATTTCATGGCATTGTAAATTTGATTTAATTTCTGGATGATTCTTAAATTAATCAATACTGTGTCAGTTTTTTTCTGCCATAGATACTTTTTTTTCCTTTTGCCTGTCACTAACCAAAATTCACATTGTAGAAGAAATTTCCCTTTTAACATCTGACCGAGTATGGGAATCTCTAGGGTTGACTGTACGATACAACCTTTAAAACTTTGTACACGAACTCAAAAGGCTCCCTGTGGAGTGCAATGCAGCCGAGTTCACTAATTTTGCAGAAATGTAATCAGAAGAGCCCTCACTTTTGTAAGCCAATGACCTGGACTCGATTCCAACTCCCTTTATTTATATACAGATAAGTCTCAATAGATTAGAAAGAAAGAAACTTTGCTTTTGATTCATAAAAACTATTTCACATTTGTTATTTTCCTGTCCAGAAGAAGTCTTCATTTCTAACTACATACAAGTTGTCGAGGCTTGTAGATCATGGTCCAGGGATGATGTTAGCTCCAGACGTTGCACCGAAAACTGTGTTGCGCATTAAATGTTCCCTGCACAGTCCGACCTCGCATACAAGCTGCGACGGCCAACTTTGTGTGGGTCGGGTGTTCCCTGCAGGACTCTGGAAAACTAAGGCTAAGACATCTCGCACATCTGAAGAACTCTCCCGCCCCAGCCGAGCAGTTGTCCAGGGAACACCCGGCCCACACGAGGTCGACCTCTGGAGTCGGAGCGTGCTCCGTACCCCGGCCGCGCAGAGAACTCTCGGCTCACAGGATATATATATACCAGCTCTGGTACGTCAACTGCTGATGAATGGACGGAGCAGACCTCTATAATGCCAAATGCAGTTTTTGGTGAAACGGCTGGAGCTTAACATCCTGCCTAGACCAAGGCCTACAAGTCCAGACAACTTACACATGGTTATGAACGCCACCCGTGAGAGTCTAAGCTGTTATATCTTCATTTCTCGATTGTCTGAACAGAACAATCTTAAGTAGTACAGTCGTATACAGCAATTTCTGAAGGAATGAATTAGAAGCTGGTCCTTTTGAATAGAAAATACTTATCTATAAGCTTAAAGAAAATTGTAAGGAAGTGTCATTGCAACAAGGAATGGCTTAAAAAGAAAAGAAAGAAAAAAGAAGACAAGAAAGGATGAGCTTTGGTTTGAATACAAGTTGATAACTTACAAAACCGGTCCTCGAAAAACACTGTGCATCAATTAATCTTCATTTGCACTGCACGTCCAAGTAGTGGAGTCTCTAGATATTTAGAACTACCAAGTCCTTGCTTGAAGGTAAAAGGACAACCCGTAAACGTGCACGAGTTCTGTGAGAAGCCGTGATTCCAATTAGTGGTCTCTCCTCGCGACATGGCATCGTAGAAGGATCTTGCTGAAACTTGAACCAGTTTTGAAAGTGAACAAAACCAGAGTTTCGGCAAGATTGCCGATTGCTTTCTTTCAAAAATCTTGGCGAAGATTTGACTAAGACTGAAAGAGCATTCGTATATTAGTATTACAGGTCCCTATTGTCACTGATATGATGGAGTATCACACTAGAGCGCAGTCCGTTCGTCATACACTATGACCGCCTCATTGTCCACCAGCGAGTCTGTGTCTTTGTGCAGGTACTGACTACGAGACTTGCTCAGCGCAATTATAGCCGCCTCGTCGTTCCGCATTCTGTTTTTCCGCTTCTTGCTGAAGTTGACCTGGAAAGATAGAGGGCATTTAGTGGTAAACTTGACAGAAGTGACTCCCAATAAAACAGATGATAATAATTGTTGTTTTAAGAGACCTAACATCTAGGTTATCAGCCCCTAATGGTTTGGGTGACCATGAAAATATGAGATAAATGAAATTTACAACTATAACTAACTACTCACTTACAAACTAGAAGAGGAAATGGGAACAAAAAGGAGAAGAATATAAATGAAAGACAGAAGGAAAGGAAATGCCCTCAACCCTCGAATAATGAGAATTGAGTGACTTGGAAGGAAGGAGAGCCAAGAAAGCAGAGAGGAAAGAGGAGAGGGTCCACCCCACAGGTAAGGGACAAAAGGGGGAAACCGGACACAGCTCAGGAATACCTCGGGGTCGCTAACTCCCGAACTCACCAGCCGTGAGCCCCTGAAGGTGTAGCATCATCCAGGGTGCACCAGAAGTGGTGGGGCTACATACACCCGGCCTCCTTGAGGGCCTTGAGCAGAAGGCAGGAGATAACAGGAAAAGAAAAACAAGAAGGCTGACCCCTCAAAGAGTGAGGGATCAGGAAAGATGAGAGAAGGGCCAATTAAGGCGGGAAAGTGAAAGACTCCCTAGGCTTCCGATACCCTAATACCGTAGGGGACGGAAGGGAACAAGAGTTGACCAAAGGAGGTCGACAGGAAAGAAGATGGAGAGGAGCCCGGCACAAGTAAGTGGAAGCAATGCCAGACTCAGCTGGGGTCCCGTGGTCGCCAATCCACGTCCCACTAGATGTGAGCTCCTGGGGCTGTTATAAAATGAAATGATGCAGACAATACTAGCCCAGTGACAGGGGATGAAAAAGAAAAAGGTTAATATAAAACAGACAGTGAGCCCCGACAATTATGCCTTATTTGCACAAGAGAACAATAAACCAAGGCATATTCATCAATAAAAGAGATATGTTCAAAATAAAAACATGAAACGAGACTAAACCTGAACTAAAAGTCTTAAACTATATTAAAACTTAAAGTAACCACTCTCCCTCATGAACCGGATGACAAGGTCAGCTGACGGCCCGTCATCACTGAGAACAAAGAAGAGGGTGTTAGGCAGATTGAGAGCTCATCGCAGATCGGTCAGGTCCACACACCCCAAGAGAATGTGTGCCACGGTAAGGTGGGCACAGCTAATACACACAGGGGGGTCTTCTCTCTTTAGCAAGTGCGAGTACGTAGCAATCCCATGGCCGATCCAGAGTCTACAGAGTACCAAAGCTTCCTTCAGACTAGATCGGAAGGAAGATTTCTATACCTTAATTGTCCCATTGATGGCTCTCAGTTTGTTGGGCAGAGGCTTGGTGGGCTCCCAATGAGAGCCCAATAAAATAATAGTGACTAGTTTAGACGGGAGTCAAAGTTGCGTCTTACCATGAATGCTACCACATCAAGAATGAAAACCACCGACAATTTTAGTCAGTAGGCTTCATATTAATCATAAACTATGGACGTACAGTATGCTACAACAGGGATCTCCAAACTATGGCCCGCAGGAATGTTCTAATTTAACAACATATTAAGAAACACAGTAACTGACATTCATACAATGAAATTCAACATTTTAACTGTATTAACGTGTTGGAAGCCATTTTTCAGTGTTTAATGTTTTTCATTTGGTCAACATGTCCACACCCAACTGTAATGGGTGGTTCCCCAATCCTCAAAAAATTTACATTTGCTTACATCAGTTGTGTTGACCGACTGAAGAACATTGAATTTCAATTTTAACTGTAATTAATTATAGACTTTCTAAATTAAACTTAAAGTGACACACAGGTAATTTACAATTTCAAGATCCGGTATGATTGTATTTGGTTAAGTATCATACCAAAGGGCCGGGGTGAGCCTCAGATACTGGGCGGGTCGCAGGTGGCGGATAGCGAACGGCCCCCAGATATAGGGGTTAGCTGCGAATAAGGGGAAACCTGAATAAGCAGTCCCGGATCGAGGCAAAACTGCTGCCTTGCAGGTAGAGGGAGAAACCTCAAAGGCCAAGGGAAGAAACCCTGACAGAAAATCTAGCAGGCCGAATGCTATGAGAGGCAGCCCCTCCCACAAGGCTTTGGAACTAGGGCTGATTCCCCAAGTGTCCGAGATACAAGGGTTTCAACTGATAAGGTGTATTGGGGGGAGGGGGTCCGTACATGATTCAATTTCACGCTGAGTGGTCCCCATACTTCTACGGGTTCAGAACCACTGTTGTAGAACCACAGTTAGATGAGGCGCAGTGTGGGTTTCGGCCAGGAAGAAGCACCCAAGACCTCATATTTACCATCAGGCAGATCAGCGAAAAACTGATGAGGTACGGAAAAGAGGCACATCTGGCCTTGATCGACCTAGAAAAAGCCTTCGACACCATTCCGAGAGATTAAATTTGGAAGACACTAAAGCAAAGAAGTATCAATGAACAACCAATTACAGCAATTCAAAGCCTGTACAAGAAATGTCGGAATTGTGGTCGCACCTGCAATACAGAGTCTCCGGAGTTTGAGACTTCAGTGGGACTTATACAAGGGTGCATCCTCAGCCCACTTCTCTTCATTATCTTAATGGATGATATTATCAAATCATGCAATGGACAGGTGCAGAAATTCAAGCTTGGCTATAAGTTTCTGAGGCCAGTGTATATCACCCATTGTGCCTTTGCTGATGACATACTACTGATGGGAGACTCAAGAAACCTACAAAAGAACTTGTTAATCTGGGAAGGAGAGCATGAAAATCAATGCTAGAAAGACTCAGACCATGATGATGTCAAGGCAGCCTAACCCACACCAGATCGCACTGAACGACGGTACGGTATTGGAGCAGATCACAGATTTTAAATATCTTCGAGCTACAGTGCAGCAAGATGGTAGAATGGATGGTGAAATTACAGCTCGATCCCAAGCCTCAACAACCCATCTCTGACTAAATCCACGAAACTTCGTGTATACAAAGTGATATATCTCCCTACCTTGCTCTATGGCTGTGAAACCTAGACATTGACTAGCAAACACCGGAGTAAAATTCAGGCATCAGAAGAGGGGAAAACGAGGGGAAAACGAGAAGGGATAAAATCAGGAACCAGACCATCAGAACTAGTCTTGACGTTCCACCTGTGCTCGAGAAAATTGAATTGAGGCAGTTACGATGGTTTGGGCATGTCCAAAGAATGGATGACACCAGGATGCATAAACAAGCCTTGGATGTCAGAATGCAAGGAGCAAGACCGCGCGGGAAACCCAGAAGAAAATGGGAGACGACGTGAAGGCAGGTGTAGAAGCCAGGGGTGGTGCGTGGAGGAGAGCGAAGGAGCTGGAGGACCCTCTGGAAAACCTTGACACCGCAAGGTACAAGAGGATCGACTAAGTAAGTAAGTAAGTATCATATCAAAGGATTAACATGGCCTATAATAAAAAATAAATGTATTCCTTTCAAGAAGTTGGCAACCTTGTGTGTTTTTTAAGTTGCGGAATATTTGTGTGTGAGTTTATTATTAGATATTTTAGGCCTTTGAATATTTATTATTATGAATACTGTTCAGGAGTTAAAAACCATTACCTCTTCTCTACTAAAAAAAGGTGACTTTAAAAGAAAAGGTAAGACTTATTCCAAACCTGAAATTAGTTTAAACAACCTTGTGGAAAGAGAGGGCTAGGAATCGCTTATTCCATCATGAAGTGTATAGCAGTGGCGTTTTCTTCAATACCTCGGGGTAAGCACTGCTTACCTAGCATATTCTCATAAAAATAATGTTTATATTATGACTTTCTAACGCGTAAGCAACAGCAAAATCGCCGTTTTGAATTTAGGTCCTCGTTCTCTCCCCCAGCTCTTCTTCTCGATCGGCTACTACTACTTTGGAAGAGGAACAGACGTGGCCAGTTGCTATGACGATTGGGTACATCCAGGAGCCTTCTGGCGAGTAACACTGCTATGGCTGATGAATCAATACACCAAGAACGTCAGATCGTCCTTGATTAGCAAAGGCAGGGTGTGTGGAGTTCCATAGCAACATGGCTGTCGTCAAGAGAAGTCAAAGTTGGTAGCAGAGTCTGCTTTGATTCAGACGGCTTACCCTTGTGAGCTTCAAACACCAGCAAGGCTTAAAATTATTTGGCGCGCTTTCCCAGTCCCTACCCTCCACCGCGGTTTTTCACCCTAAGAGGTTCTGACCATCCGACCCAACCTTTTTGGGTGCATTACTTGCAATCCTGCCGAGTCCGGTTAACTCTCAAGGGATGTTCCTACTGCATGTTTTCGAGTGCAATTAGCAAAATTTTGCAGACACACTACGAACCTCAGCTCTTGGGTTGGTTTATTCAGTTGCAGAATACTGTGCATCAGTGTAGATAAACAGCGCTCACACACAGAAAGTAGACACGCAGTTGAATGTGACCATGCGCATTATTAGTGGGACTCTACGATCTACTCCCTCTCACTGGCTACCTATTCTAAGCCATATTCCACCGCCTGATGCTAGAAGGAAGAGTGCTCTCGTACTAGAATATCAGAAGATCATGGATAATCCGCAGCTGTCTTTGTTAAATGACGTAGCCTATGCAGAGTAAAAACGGCTCAGATCAAGGAACCCTGCTATTTCCACAGCCAGAAGTTCGACATTCGTCTTGCCAAAATTGGCAACAACACTGCCCTGAACTATGTCGTAGCATGCCCTGTATCCTGGAAAAGCCACCAGGATTTGATCAACTTCGCTCTGTGTTGACAGCCCTCAATCGTATCCGCACTGGCCATGGAAGATGTGCAGACGCTCTCCACAAGTGGGGAATAGTCCCGTCATCAAAATGTGACTGTGGTGCAGAGAAACAGACAATTCATCACTTAGTGATGATGATGATGATAATTGTTGTTTTAAGGGGCCTAACATCGAGGTTATCGGCCCCTAATGAAATGAAATGGCGTGAAATGAAAGGATGTAGATTTTAAAAAAAAACTCACTGCCATGGATGAAGCGAAAATGGTGTTTATAAAACAGACAGTGAGCCCCAAAAATTATGCCTTATTTGAATAAAAAGAATAAAAGGCAGATGGTAAAAAAAGGATAAAACAAATAAGGCATAGTGAACAATACAATACATAACACAATAAAAAACATAAAACAGATTTAACCAGAATTAAAAGTCGTAACTACACATTAAAACTTAAAAAAGTAACCACTCTCCCTCATTAACCGGATGACGAGGTTAGCTGACGGCCCGTCATCACGGAGAATAAGGGAGAGGGTATTAGGCAGTTTAAGAGTCCCTCGCAGATCGGCCAGATCCACACATCACTTAGTGACCGAGTGCCCAAACCATGCATATTGTGGGGACATCAAGGACTTTTTAACTGTTAAAACAGACACTGTATGCTACATAAAGAACTTGAATATTTGTATGTAGATATATGTAGGAAGTTATGTTTCAATAGCTGGAACTATTATAGAATTTCATGTACACTATCGTAGGAAAGTTTAGACTCACCCATGAAACTTTATGATTTATATGATTTATTGTTTCATGTGTCCTCATAACGGGAATTTTGAGTCTTTTACTCGTGAGTGGATGCACTGAATACCTTTGCAAAGGTGTTTTGGTGTATTTGAAGATTTTGCTATGTCATTTCGAACAAGTTTACAAACGTATGGTCCCCAGATGTTATTTCCCGCGCAATAAACACGTCTCTGTCATACAGTCATTCGTCCATTGTTGCTTCTCCTTTCTGCGGAAGTCAACAGTTAGTCTACTGAAGTTATCCACGCTGTGGAGCCCTAGGAAGACTTCAAAAATCGAAGACAACCGTATTGTTATCCTCAGCAAGCGTGACAGAAGGCTTGCGGCAGTAGACTTATGCTCAGAGATTAATAAAACAAGAGAGCAACCTGTGTCAGTTACGACAGTAAAAAATAGTCTGCATGAGGTGGGACAGTATGGTCGCGTAGCAGTGCGGAAACCATTGTTGAAGGTCATACACAAGCAAAAAGACTTCAATGGGCCAAAACTCATGAAAACTGGACCATTGAACAGTGGAAAAGGGTTCTTTGGACAGATGAATCTAAATTTGAAAAATTTGGTTCCAACCGGCACCAATACGTTCGTCGACGTCCCGGGGAAAGGGTTATGGAAGCCTGCGTAATTCCATCTGTGAAGCATGGAGGAGGAAGTGTGATGGTATGGTTATGTTTTGGGAACAATCAGGTTGGTGATTTGGTGAAGGTGCAGGGTATTCTAGAGAAGAAACAATATCATCGAATCCTTTCACTGAATGCTTTACCATCTGGGGCGAAGGTGATTGGTCGGGGATTTGTTTTACAGCAGGACAATGATCCCAAACACACTTCTCGTTTGTGCAAACAGTATGTGGAAGATAAGCAAGCTGCAGGAAAATTGCAATTGATGGTCTGGCCTCCACAATCTTCCGATTTGTCCCCAATTGAGCTTTTGTGGGAAGAACTTGACAGGAAAGCCAAAGAAAAGGTCCCAACCAGTGTGGGCCAGGGAGAAAAACAATGAGAGTCATGAAAATGAAAAAATTGAGTTATTAGTGCCAGTGGTTGCTATGGTGATGCTTACCTTCCAACAATACTAGCATGAGGAAAAATTATGGCAGTCAATAGATATGAGCTGGGGAATATTTGCCACAAGGGGGAAAAGTTGTTAAGAGTCAAGCTGCTAGGTTGCAAGACTGATGAGGGTCAGTCAACCGCTCCCAGAATTCCTGTTGTTTTTGTATTAGTGTTTTGTTTTGGGTCCCTCACTATGGTATCCTCATCTTGACGTGATGTGGGGGCTTGAGAGTTCAAATGATCCTGCGAGCTATGCCGGCGGGAGCGTAAGCTCCTGGTAGGGCCACCCATGCCGGACAGGTCAAAGGTGATGGGCCAGACTAAGAGGGATACCCTGGTCCTCCAGGTTGGGGGTTGGGCATAGGATTAACAACCCTACACTGTAAAAAATCTCAATGTTACGGATACCTTACAAGTGCCTCTGAATGCTGATCACCCGATGACGAACCGGCAAAGGAAACGGTTAATGAGAAGGAAAGCGGATATTATGTTAGCGACATGGAATGTGAAAACCCTAAGGAGACCTGGGAAATTGAGAGAGATTAGAGAAGAAATGGGAAAATACCGAGTGGAAACAGCTGCACTACAAGAAATACGATGGAAAGGCCAAGGAATGATAGCGTCAGGGGAACATATACTGATGTACAGTGGAGGAAACACCGGTTAAGGTGGTACAGGCTTTCTTATACAAAAGTCTGTTAAGTCAAGTGTAAAAAACTTCAGTGCTATAAATGAAAGGATGTGCTCAGTGCGACTACGAGCAAAGTTTTTTAACATCACTACGTTCTGTGTCTATGCCCCCACAGAAGAGGCAGAAGAAGAAGAGAAGGATAGCTTCTACACTAAGTTGGAGGAGGAGGTCAACAAAGTACAAAGACATGATGTGAAAATAATCCTTGGGGACCTAAATGCCAAAGTCGGGAAGGAAAAGGTGTTGAGAGGTATAATAGGGAAGAAAGTTTAAACGAAGGGCGTAATGACAATGGATTGCGGTTGATAGACTTTGCCATTGGGAAAGAATTGGTGGTGAAAAGTACTTGGCACCCAAGGAAAGATATCAAGAAAGAGACCTGGGTGTCTCCGGACGGAGTTACAAGGAATCAAATAGATCATGTGATTATTGACAAACGACATGCATCGGATGAAATGGAAGTAAGTAGTTGTAGAGGAGCAGATGGGGACACAGATCATTACTTGATAAGAATCAAGTATAGACAAAAAATAGATTCAGCAAGGAAACAAAAAAGTGAAAGGAAGATGTAGCATAATATCGGAAGGCTCCAAAGCAACAAGGAAGTACAAGAGGAGTATAGAATGAAAGTGGGAGAAAACATGGAAAACAATAAGAACCTCTGGGAAGAAGGTAATGTGGAAACTAAATGGGAGTTACTGAGAAACACCATCAGTGAAGTTGCAGAGGAAACGTTGGGGAGAGCCGAATTCAAGAGAAATATACAATGGTCCGATGAAGAATGCTCGGAGGCAATCCATGAAAGAAACGAAACAAGGCAAAGAATGTTGCAACGGAGAACAAGACAGACAGTGGAGGAATATAGAGAGAAAAGGAAAAGGGCAAGCAAGTTAAGTAGGGTTAAGAAAAGGCAGTATGAAAGAGAAAGAATAGAACAAATAGATAAAATGAGGGAGAGTGGGGAGATTCGGTGATTTTATGAAAGAGCAAGAGATTTGAGGAAAGGGTTTCAACCAAGAGCAGTCTTTTTTAAGGACAAAGAAGGAAATTTTATAGGAGATAAGAACAAGATGCTACAGAGATGACAGGAATATTTCACAGAGCTACTCAATGGACGGGGTGAAGAGGAAACCGCAAATGGGGAAGAAGCGGAACATGTAGGGATTGATGAGCAAGAAGAAGTTGAAACACCATATTTAGAGGAAGTTAGAGATACAATCAAGGAATTAAAGCACAATAAAGCCGCCGTAGAAGACTGAATAGAAGCGGAGTTGCTAAAATTCGGCGGAGAGGTAGTGGTAAAAGCAATACATGAACTAATAAAGGAAGTTTGGACGAAAGAAGAAATGCCCAGGGATTGGACTGTAGGAATAATATGCCCTTTGTATAAGAAAGGGGATAAATCAGTATGCGGCAATTATCGTGGGATTACTCTGTTGGACGTAACATATAAGGTGTTCAGTAAGATTTTAGCCTCTTGACTGGAGCGTTGTGTAGAGAAAATATTGGGGGACTATCAAGCTGGATTTAGAAGGAATCGCTCTACAATGGACCAGATATTTTTAGTGAGGCAGATACTGGAGAAGTTTTATGAACATGACAAGCAGCTGGATCAGCTGTATATAGATTTTAAGCAGGCATATGACAGTTTGGATAGAAAGGAGATTTTTAAAATTATGAAAGAGTTTAAGATCCCGATAAAATTGGTCAAGCTGACAGAAATGACTATGGAAACCACAATCTATAAGGTTAGATTAGAACAAGAGATGTCCGAAGAATTCATTGTAGAAAGGGGTTTGCGACAAGGAGATGTAATTTCGACATTACTCTTTAATGTAGCTCTAGAAAAAAATAATTCAACAACTGCCAATCAATCCAGGAGGGACCATATTTAACTGACAAGTGCAGGTGATAGCATATGCGGATGATGTAGCATTAATTGCAAGGAACAGTAAAGCATTAGATGAGAGCTATGTCCTGTTGGAAGAAAAGGCACGAAAGTTAGGATTAGAAGTGAATCCAAGTAAAACCAAGTATATGAAGATGGAAAACTCCAGAGAGGCAAGAAGAGATCTGTATATTAAATTAAATGGGAAAGAATATCAAAAGAGTACAAGAATTCAAATATTTGGGCTCAATAATAACTGAGGATAACAGAACATCAGTGGAAATAGATGCTACTACGCTCTGCAAAGCATGTTTAAATCGAGAAATGTTAGTAGGAATACTAAGACCTGTGGTTATGTATGGATCGGAAAGTTGAGTTCTCAATAGAAGAGAAGAAGACTGGCTGCGAAGATGGGATAGGAAGATCTTGAGGAAAATATACGGGGCAGTGAGAGAGGAGGAAGGTTGGAGAATAAGGACAAATGTGGAACTACAGGAACTCTTCGGACAGGCAGATATTGTGGTCAAAATTAAGCAGGGGACGATAAGATGGGCAGGACACGTTCAGAGAATGCCAGAATCATAGAGTGTCAAAAAGGTGTTTACGCAAAGACCGGATGGAAGGAGGAGAAGAGGAAGAGCCAGGAGACGGATAGATGATGTGGAAGACTACCTTAGGAGTCTGGGAACCAGGAACTGGAGAAGGAAGGCGGAAGATAGAGATGAATGGAGGCAGGTGATAAAGGAGGCCAAGGTTCTTCAGGGACTGTAGCGCCGACCAGTAAGTAAGTAAGTTAGTTTTGTTTTGGGGTTAGGCCTATTTTCATTTAGTGAGTTGTTTATTCTCAGTGTGTCTTACTTATTATTAAGTTACGAGTCAATAGAACTTAGGATTACTGCTAAGTGATTTTAAAAATGGAATCTATAGTGTCGAAGAAAGTTGTTGCAATCTACCTAAATTAGGAAGGATGACTGCTGTAAAGAAGTTGCTGGCACAAAACCATCAGCTAGGACCAAACTGTCACTGTTCTGGGTTGAAGTGTTTTGAGGTATTTGATGCAAGTTGTAGGATGCTTTTCATAAACAAGTTTAACAGATTTGGAGACTACAACGAACAAAACTTATATCTCGGAGGGCTCATGACAACATCATTGGTAAAACAGAGACACGGCCTCGTAAAGATTCCTACAGTTACAAAGTAAGATGCGTGAAAGATGGGTCTGTTATAAGTGCCTTTTTGTTACAAGGCATTTTTGTCGCTTCATGGGATTACGCCAAGGTAAGTCCAACCCCTGCAATTAATGTTGGTAACCGAAGGGCACATTACAAAAGATGCACGAGGCTCTTGTGTTAATACGCCAAATAAAGTAATAGACGAGACCAAAGGCAAAATCCATGAGCATATTTCCTCTCCGAAAGGTCGTAACATCATAACGCACTAGTCTTTGCGATTCTAAGAGTATATCTGCCACACTGACATAAAAAAGTTACATGCCATGTACTCTGAAAAATATCCTGACCACCTTACATCTTATGACACGTATAGAGAGATTTTGAATACAAAGTACAATGTTGGATTTTGGGTACCCTCGCATTGCCTCATGCAGTACATGCGACGAATTTATAGTAAAGGAACAAGATCTCCAAGTGAAAATCGACAAGGGAAAAGAAGACATGAAGACTGTACCAGATGAAATGAAGCAAATCAAAATTATCCATGAACTTATCTTATGGAAAGTTGAAGTTTTTATGAACGTAAAAGGTCAGCAAGAAAGGCTTCCCAAAATTCTGAAAGTATAGAGCCAATATGTATGGACTTCCAAAAAAAGGGTACACAGTTAAAAGTGGGCTAATGATTATTTTTGTGTTCAGCCGAAGTGCAATGCAATTAGAAGCACACCAAACTTAGGGCGAGGCTAACCGAAAAACTCAATTTGATGAAAACTTTGCTACAACTCAAGTATTGATTGATTCATAGATTCTTCAGACTCTACTAATGACTCAATTTAAGTCTCAACTTAACTTTAAAAGGTGAAATTTAAAAAGTTAATAATGTTTGAAAAATTTGAGTCAAATGACATCTTGGTTTGTGTAAAACTTGTCGACTGATTCATCGTTCATCTCCCTGACAATGTGAAGCCTATTAAGTGTATTTAAAACATTTTGAAATGTTAAGGAAATAAAGATGTTTTAGAATACTGTTGTCGAGTACTATTATCGATAATTTAGTTATACATTACACATTGTTCAAATATGAAGGGACAGGAATTCCGCCTGATCAATACAAAACTTTTCAGTCAAGGGGCTATATTACAGTGGCGAATTCTCCCATGCATCGCATATACCGGCGGTATACCACCAGTGATATAAAATGCTCGACTTGTATGTAGCAGTGCAGTCAGGAAAATCGAGCTTGTCATCTTTCATGTTCCGCCGATTGTTGTCAAGGAAGCTGGCGCTCGAATCCCGCTTAACTCGCTAATTTTCTTCTGGAGTACACACTTTTAGCTGTGAGTGACTGTACTTTGGTATACCGCAAATCTAGCCCGGTCGTTGAAAGGGCTCGACACTGGCTCGCGAGGCGGGGGAGGGAAAGAGTAGCCCAGCCCCATTCCGTATGGGGTATCGCGCTAAAGACTAGCGGTGAGTGTATTGCTGATTGGCTGATTTAAAACAGTACTTTCACCCTGCTCACAAGGGAAGGCACACCAGCGCAGCGCCTCAGTTATGTTGTGAGTTCGTCTTGGCGTGAATTACTTCCCACTGAAATATTAACATGTTTAGATTAAGTGAAACACTGGAAGTGGATAGAAGCGTTGTTGAAAGGATGTTATTCCATTGGATTTCCTCAGTAAGTTGAAATTAAAGCGATCTATTTCTTTGTGCAAGGAAATGAAGGCATTGGTTTCTGCCGAAATCAGGTAGAATTTTACACTTGGAATATTTGTTGCTTTGCAGTTGTTGATTCAATTAGGGGATTTGAAGCATCGTGGTCATGTAGCCCCGTGTACTTGGTTCAGGGGCGGATTTAAGGCAAGATCATGGGGGTAGGCGAACACACACCAGGGAGTCTAGAGAGTATGGAATACCCTTAGCTTGGAGAGGGGTGGGGATAGGATAATTTTGCTAAAACTAGGCCCAAATTACTGAGTAATAGGACATTTTTTAAATTTATTTTTGATATTTTGGAGTAAAAATAAATGTTACCGATCACGGTGGCCAAGAGCAGTAACGCGCTAGCTCGTATCTCGCTGGCATCGGGAGTGTGTGGGTTTGAATCCCACTTCAGCCGTCCGGAAAATGGTTGTCTTGGTTTCCTATTTTCACCACCAGGCAAGTGCCGTGACGGTTCCTTTCAACAGGTCCACGACCGACCGACTGCCCTCCCAAATCCCTTCCCTGGTCCTTCCTTAATTTGACCCAAGTTAGCGGTCACCTGTCATCATCCCCAGTTGTATCTGCTGACGAAGTGTATCCAGCTCCGAGACACCATCCTTGCGACGGTAGAGGAATGATCCCTCGCAGAGTCCGTTTTGTGAGTTGGGAAAAATTTGCGTGATATTAGCCATTTTAAGTCAAATATTTATTGTATTCCAAATTATTTTAGTTTTGGTAGTTCTACTATTTACTGTCATAGCCAACGCGTGGTTTAAAGCCATTTTTTAGAGAACTGTCAAAAATGTGTAGTATTCTTTCAAATATACATACATTTTCATTTGAGACGGTTTTACCTTTCAGAGTCCAGTCCAGTCTGCAAGCCTCTGTTTGCGAACAAGTCGCCTCTATAATCCCCTATTAGCAGTTAGCAATCCGGCTCCCTCTGCTTCTACATCTCTGACTTTGAAATCGTTCAACACTGAAACTAACCATCGCCTCATAGCTCTACCTCTGCTTCTGTTATCCTCTACAGCCGAACACTCAAAATAGTACGTTATCGTAAAATGTGCATTTTGATACAGAGTATTTAAGTGTGAAAGAATTTGTCTAAAGCCACTGTTTTCGTCATGTTTTTAATGTATAACAGCAAGATGAATCGTTCACTCCTTAAATCCACCCCTGGCTTGGTGCGTGTGGAAATTGATGAGATATGTTGTTATGATGGTTGTACCGTTGCCAGGATTTTGGAAGGAGGCGGCTGTGGCCTTAAGATATGTACGAGTGAAAGTGGGAAACCACGAAAGACCATTTCTAGGATGTTTGGGGGTTGGAATCGAACCACCTGTTCTCATTTCTGCCTCTTGGGGGTTGAGTGAATCCCAACCCTCAGACTAGAATTACATTTCTTGGTAGAGCAGAGAATCGAACACGGACCTCCGCAGTAACAGCCCCAGAATACTAGCCACTACGCCACGAGGTGGACCTTTAGAAATCTAAGTGAATGGAACTTACTTTCAAGTAAAATTCTTCCTGGCAGACCAAGGTTGGGAAACAATATGTCAAGGTAGTTTACACTATTTTTTTTTCTTTTTAGCGTATGGCTTTTGGTGCCGGGAGTGTCCGAGGACATGTTCGGCTCGCCAGTTTTGTAGCTTCTTCGAGACGGACACCCAATGGGTGAGCTACATGTACCGTTGGGGAGGAAAGTTGGAATGTAAGGACGAGGAGTTGGAAGGTAGCGGCTGTGGCCTATAGTTAGGGACCAACCCCGGCATTTGCCTGGAAGGAAGATGGGAAACCACAGAAGACCATCTTCAAAGTTGCCGTCGGGGGGATTCGAACCTCCTCGCCTCCCGGATGTGAGCGACTGCCAGCAGTCATGCCGTAACGACCACGGCTAACTCACCCGGTATTATTTTATTGATTGAGGCTGAATGTTCGCTTTCCAGAAGATATTTTCACTTTGAGATACTGGCTCTTCTTTAATTGCATTATTACATTGGTTATGAATGAATGCGCTTCTCATGTTTGGACATGTCTAATGATGAGACAATGTATAATTGAGATCCTTCGGAAATGGATCAATGTTTATTTGTTTTCGTAAAATTTAAGACCTGGTCAAGAACGGGGAGAGAGAGAAGGCAGTGTAAAGATGAAATGTACTCTGTACGTTGTCAAAATGAACTAGGAGGGCGAGGGGATTCGAAGGCCATTTACCTAGAAGCAGTTTCATGTAGGCCGTGTTCAGGCGTTAAACGAAGATTTTTTTTATGTATAAGGACATAGTCCTTGCAGAGGGAGGATGACGCACTGGCTTTACCCGGACGGTCGAGGTTCGAATTCCGGTGACAGCACGCTAAATATTTCACATGGAAGATCACGTGGCGTTAGGAAGGGAATCCGACCTTATATCCCCGGCCAAAACAATTGGCTAGTGACCTCAATATATTGGGAAAACCTATCCAAAATTATAGCTACAAAGTGTGTTTCTTAGAAGTTATATAAATGTTCTCCAATACAAAATTAAAAAAATAATAATTCAACTTTGACAAGAGGTTGAGGCATGGTGAAAAAGGAGGGGGGGGGGGTTGATGTAAGGGGTAAATGGTGCGGTATACCAAGAACGGTGACCACCAGTCGCCACTGCTGTATTATACCCATTCGGTTGGTACATGTTTCGAAGCCTTCCATGGCCCCTTCATCAGCCCTACACATAAACATATTGTCAGTACAATCTTGGAATAACATTGAAAAGGTTAAAACTAACATGAGAAAACTTGATGAAAATGAGACATAAAAAACCAAGAGGACAGTTGTGGTACAAATACATTGAATAAAACTTATCCTAAGAAAACCTTGCGAATATTACAAACAAATAGAAAAACACATTAAATATAGTATATGTTAAAGTGCAAACTTAAAATGCAATTTATATGACTCTTGTAATAATCTTAGAGTTTTGATAAAATATAATAGCAGGATTCCATGTCCGAAAATCTAGGGAATTCGACCCATAGAAAGAGTTTAAAGTATGTTAAAAACTGATAGTCATATAAAGACTTGGTTGACTTCATACGAAGGATCGTTGGTAGAAAGAACAATACATCGCCATGCATGAAAGTCAAATCGGCCAAGCTTGATGAAAGCCTCTTGAAATGGAGACTAAAGGAAAGTTGAGCATCGTGTGTTTAGGAAATCCAAAATTTCTTCTAGTAGACATATGGGCTTTAGGAGAAACCTAAATGGGAAATAAATCTAGTATTAAGAAAAATAAAAGCAATTAAATAAACAGCAAATGAAATTGGGACAAACGAAAAACATAGAACGGAAAGAGCTGTTTAACAGAAAAAATAACGAACTTACGTCATAGCAGAGGGAACGTGACTTCGACGCAGGAAAACTTAGAGAATCTGGCCAGCTTAAACGACTGAAAGTGAACAGCTGAGCGCGTAAAACAAAGCAGAGTGTTGGAAGGGGGAGGGGAGGAGCGCTGCCGTGGAGTGGCGGAGGTGGGGAAATAAGGGAGGGAAGAAAGGGAGATGAGGAAGGGAAGCCAGCTGCGTAAAGAGAGACTTAGGGCGGTTTATTATAACGTTTGTTTGCTGTTATGATAAAACCTGACAAGGTGTCAAATAAAACATTAGGGTCAAAACATATTTCATTTAAGTTGGGGGGGATTGAAAATTCTCTGTGCAGAGTTAATTTCAATGGACTCTAGGATATTCATTAGAGAGCCCTTATTAACTTGATGCAGAATTTCGAGGTCATTGTCAATGTTGGTAAATTTATGGTTCATCTCACTCATGTGAGAAGCTATGGCTGAAAATCTCCTGTATTTGGTAGCGTTGACATGCTCAGAAAATCTGGTAGTGAAACTTCTCCCAGTTTGACCTATGTAGTTGGTTTTGCAGTCATTACAACTTAATTTATGAATACCAGAAGCACTGTATTTATCTTTGCGGTTCAAAGTGTGTGAATTGAAAAACAAGTTACTATTAGTATGACAGGTTTTATAGGCTATTTTCATATTGCATTTTTTGAAGATGTTAGTGATACTGTAAAGGGAATTGTTAGGATAGGTGAAAACTGTAAACAAAGGTTTTTCGGGTTTGCCTGGAATTAGGTGGGTGGCTGGTTTATTTTTAATTTTCCTGATGATGTCGTTTACATAATTCCGATTAAAACCATTAATTTCGGCTATTTGATAAATAATTTTAATTTCTGTATTGCGGTCCTGTTTAGAAAGGGGTAACTTGAGGGCCCTGTTAACAAAACTGAAAAAGGTTGCTTTTTTATGGAAACCTGGGTGGGTAGAATCGTGCTCGATGGTGGTGTGCGTTTGCGTAGGCTTTCTGAAAATTTTATAATGAAGCCTGTTGTTTACTTTGTTTACTTGAGGAATATGGCTGTAAAAGTAAATTCATAGCACAAAGTTACGACGTTGCAGCAGTCATGGCAGGTCACTTAAATGGTCTACAGAGTAAATTTCGAGACACCTATCCACATGCCACTTTTGTTCACAGCATGACAAATAGGTTAAATTTTGTATTGTCCCATGCATCGTGTGCGATTAAAGAATGCAGAATATTGTTCAGCCCATTAAATGATTTAGCAACTTTCTTTTCTAAGTTTTCAAAACAAACGAAAGCACTCGAAGAGGTAAACAGAAGATTGCCTTGATCTTCAGTTAGTTGGAATTTTCATTCCCAGTGAGTAGGGACTGTAGGCCTACATGACCATCCAATTGATTTGATTGCCTTGTTTGATAAACTATTTGACCCAGATGAAAAATGGGACCAGGAATCTATGACAGCTGCTAATGGTTTTCAGGTATTATTGAAGAGCTTAGAGTTCAATCTTCTTTTGAATGTATTTGCGGACATTTTCCAGCAAAGTGAGGTTTTATTTTGGATAATTCCAACAAAAACTCAGTACATTGGATACTGTAAAGATGAAGTAAATGAGTTCACTACCCTACTGCAAACGGGAAGGTTTCTGCAAATTGTGGGACTTAACCAATAACTATATCGAAGTGCAGGAATGGAGCAAGAAACGCCTAAATAACGTGGACGCTGAAACATCTTATTGAAGACTATACTTTGAAATCATATCGAAGACTATATTTGAAATCATTAACATGTTATTGTACCATTTAAGTGATAAGATTCAGAAGCTTAGAATCTCTGCAGTTTTTGGAACTACTAAGTCCTAAGAATGTTGTAACTTAAAGGAATACTTTTGCTGAATCTGGGCTTCAGTCTCTTAAGAGTATATACGCTAACTCTTTTGACTTCGTTGCTTTGAGAGCCCAACTCATTGCCGAGTATCAATCAAACTAATTCAATGGGAAAAGTGCGCAAGAACTTTCAAAATTCATTAGTTGGAATTACTGAAGTCTTTAACCTATATTAACAAGAATCAAACAATACAACCTTCAAAGAAAAAGTGTACATGGAAGACTCAAGTGGTTCAATGTGGCCAGTAAAATTAATAATAATAATATAAAAAAGTGCTAACAATTCCGGTGTCTAGTGCATCAGTGGAAAGAAAGTTTTCTACCATGAAAAATATAAGAACCTTCACATGAAACTCAATGCATCAAGAAAGTCTTTCACATCTAGCGCTTCTTTCCACTGAAAATGATCTATTGTGCAGCCTGCAGGGGAAAATTGATTTTCACGACTGCGTAATTGGTGAATTCGCAAAGAGGATGAGAAGAATTGAACTTCGCTACACGTTATCCGCCAAAGTAAATAACGATATTAATTAATTTTGTACTATATGGTGCATGGGTATTTCAAAAGTGAGACTATAGAACAGGGATGGCATACACAGGTGATTTGCTGGCAGCGAGGTTTCATATTCACTTCACTTCTCTTCTTATTGGAGAAATCACTTTTCTAATACAGTCATCAGAATTAATACCGGTTATCAAACAGATTCTACACACATCCAAAGTACACGGGGCTACATGACCGCGTTGTCGCAGCCCCTAAACTTAAGAACCAACCAGAAATCGCTTGTTTCTAAAGAAATGATCTCAATTTAGTGAACGATTTTCTTTTGAAATGCATATTTCCTAGATAATTATATTTGAATCGTGTTTTACGTAATAATATTTGGCATTGATGGCAACTTTCCTTTTTTAATATGAGACCAGAATGCACTTGATACCGAAATACCGTGATCAAATATTTTTTTAATAATGTGATAAGTCTTTAAAATATTATTCAAACTATATGAATATGGGTCAGACACGGCATGTTACATGCATTTAAAATTATCTATCCTTGATATAATAAATGCTCTGAGTTTAATTTGAATGATATTTGCAAAGAAATATTTATGTAACATGCAATTCATTGCCATGAGGCTATCTATTAGGCTACTAGTAGCATGTTTATTACTTTAATGTTCACTTAGATCTCATAATAGAAAATATACGGCTAATAACTTAACGTTTAGCTCCTTAGACCAAGAAATACTAACATTAAAAACACAAAACTGCCACACTGTTCAATCGTCAAATGACACACGATCAGGAAAGGCTCTGTTGTTGAATGATTTACTCCACATTTCATGTAGTTACATGGATTGGCATGCCTAAAATTGAAAAGGGAAAGACGAGTTGTGTTGTTTTACAATTTCTTCTAATTTCTTTTTATGTGAAAGATACATAATCATATGTATGTGTAGAGTAGTTGTTGCTACTTCAGACATCAGCCTCTACATTAACAAGGGCATAGCTGGAACGGGGTGCTGAAGTTGCTTTATGGTATAAGCTTATACTTTCAATATTCTTCACAGCTTACCCTAAAAAAAATCCATGCCATGACACTGGTGTAAAGCAAGTATGAGTGGGCTTGTGAACTAAAGAACAGGATGTATTCTATCCCGTCCTTAATGTTTGCAGATGACAAACATGAAAGTAGTGCTGCCTGGACCAAAATAGGGTTTCCTGACCTAAGACATTAAAAAATAAAAATGGGCAATCATGAACAATCAAAAGCTTACATGAATGCGGAATTAGAATTTCAAGTATTAGGAAAATAAGAGATCGGACAGCAGCTTCATTGTGCAATCAGGAAGAACATAGAACAGCAAAATATCGAGGAGTTGAAGAACTCAAAGTGCCACTTGAAGGAAATAATGTGAATGATATCTTGATGAAACTGTTATTTTGTCTTCTTAAGTATGCATCCATTTATATCAAATATGGACTATATTATAAAAGAGTGCACACCCATAATTTTTCACCACCAGTCACAACTTAGCAGAAGACGGAAAAGATGAGACAAGGACCAATTAAGGCGGGAAAATGAATAACACCCTAGGCCTCGGATACCGTTGGGGTTGGAAAAGAACAAGAGTTCACCAAGGGAGGTCGACGGAAAAGGTGAAGAGTGGAGCCTCGCACAAGTAAGTGGAAGCCATGCTGGACTCAGTTGGGATCCCGCAATCGCAAACCCATGTCCCACTAGTTGTGGGGGGAGGGGTGAATAATTTGTTCTACAGTACGATAACACTTCTAGATACAACTTTTGTGCAAACACATGCACTAAAAACATGGTCAAACCTTTGCGTAGAGCTCGGCAAGGTCATCCTCCGTGGACAGAGGCCTCGATCTCGACCTGACCCATGCCGGGAGACTGCGGGTCTTCAATGTGGCAGGGCCGGGGGGCACCTCGCCCCCTCGGGCCCCCACCTCGTCCAGAACTGTAAGCAGAAATGAGACTATGTCATATTAAAATAGGCTGGCTTAAGATACCCCAGTGTTAGTGAGGAGAGAGGTGTTAAACTGGCCACCAGAGGGTAGGACAATCAGGTTAATATTCAGGTTGCTAGTTCTCCCCATATTCAGCCTAATATCTCATCAAAGCCTGTCCCTAGATTTAGTTTAAACATTTTCTTAATTTATGCCTAAGGAGTCATTTCTGTTTTTAAGAATATTATTTTAAGCCGGCCCCATGGTATTGAGTCTGCCTCTCACCCGGAGGCCCCCGGGTGCAATTCCCACTCCATCAGCGATTTTAGACACTGTTGTGAGGGCTGGATCAGAGTGCACTCAGCCTCGCGAGGACAATTCAGTAGCTGTTTGGCAGTGAGGCAGCGCTCTAGTCACGGAAACACACTGACCACATATCACCTCGTAATCTGCACCCCGAATTACTGGACAGCAGTCACTTGGTAGGCCAAGGCCCTTCATGGGCTGTGGTGCCGCGGGTTGTATTTCTTTTAAGTAAATTCCTTCCTTAAAAAATGTCCCACTTCCATGAGTCTTTAAATTTGGTGTCTAGGATGGTTTCTCCATATTATTTGAAAGTACTCTCTTTCTACAGACTATTTTCTTATGCACATAATTATATCACAGATTAAGTATTTGCTTCATTATTATGTTAATTGTAAGGAGCTCACATCATAGCTGATAAACAAGCCGTCTACAACGCACGCTTCAATGCTCTGCAGTGTGCTATACCATTGAAGCCAAAACGCTGGTTGATCCACTGTGCACAAAACCTCTGCGCCTTGGTTTTCACCTGTTTGAGAGATACTGATTTATAGCATTAGATGAATGTAAGATCAGCATTAGATGAATGTAAATCAGCAACAGCTATGGAAACAAATTCTTTGCCTTCAGTGTATCAGAACTTTAAGTAATAGTAATAAACAGTATTGAAGGCGGAAAATCCATTATTCTTTCAAAGTTATAGTTACGTCAATACGGACCTGAATAATCGACATTATGAACTAACATCTAATGGTTTGGATGATAGTGAAAATGAAAGATGATATGAAACCTACAACTAAAACTACTGGCTTAACAAATAACTTGCGTAGACCTACTAGCCAAAGGAAAGGACAAAATAAGACAAAAATGAGAAAATACAGACAGGGAAAAGAAAAGGCTTCAGTCCTTAAGGAGACCCATGAAAGGCAGATAGGAAAGGGAAAGAGGAGAAGGTCTGCCCCAAACTTACTTACTTAATTCCTGCCGCTCCTTCCGGAGCATAGGGCCTTGGCGAAATTTCTCCACGCAGTACGGTTCCTGGCTATTCTCTTCACTTGACTCCAGTTCTTTTCCTCCTCTGCAATTTCATTTTCGATCGTCCTCTTCCAGGTCTTCTTAGGTCGACCTCGCTTCCTGGCACCTTGAGGATTCCAGTCTAGCGCCGCCCTCTCAACAGCTCCGTCCGGCTTCCTTAGTGTGTGACCGATCCAGCGCCATTTCCTCTCCTTGATCTGGATGCTAATCAGTTGTTGATTGGTGATGGTCCAAAGATCTTCGTTTGAGATTATGTCCGGCCACCTCACATTCATGATGCGACGCAGACATCTGTTAATGAACACCTGTAGCTGGTTGTTGATCGGTTTTGTGACTTTCCATGTTTCACAGCCATAGAGAAGAATCGACTTTACGTTGCTATTGAAAAGGCGGAGTCTGCCCCAAAGGCAATGGAAAAAAGGGGAGAAACTAGACCCAGCTCGGGAATCCCTCTGTGTCGCTAACTCCTGAATTTACCAGCCGTGAGCCCTTGAGGATGTAGCACTATCCAGGATGCACCATAAGTGGTGGGGCTACACACACCCTGCTTCCGTTAGGGCCTTGAGTGAGCAGAAGGCAGGAGATATCATGAAAAGTTGTTGATGATGATGATGATGGTGATGACTACACAGAAAGGGGTCCGGCACAAGTAAGTAGAAGCAATGCCGAACTCAGCTGGGATCTCATAGTCGCCAACCCACTAGTCGTGTGCTCCTGGTGAGCCATTGTATTAATACCATATATTAGTAGTATTATTTTCTTGTTCATTTGTGTGTTAAATTTTAGATACGGAGTTTATTAATTTACCCTTTCGACTAACTCTAAAGAAGTGTGCTACTTTTTAAAATTAATTTATTGTGTTTCAAGTCACACTATTTTAAATTGGTTTTGTGTAAGAAAACACTCTTCAGCCTTAACAATGCCAAGATAAAGATAAAACTAAAAATAATGTTTGGAATTCCATTAACTGCTGTGCTTAAAAATCCAGATGAATGTTTAAGGTGCATATGTTAATGCTGGTAGCTCATCAGTTAATTAACTGCGTTTTACCATGAAGTTCCATTTTTGCCGAGTCATCAATTTCAGTTTTCCAGCCAAAAAAAAAGCTGGGTCAGAGCAAATATGACACCCCTCCACAACCACTGAACTCCACTCCATGTTTCGTTCTCTCACACTGTGTTTCACCAAATCCATCCACCATACTCTAGGTCTTCCTCGTGGCCTACGTTATATACAAGGCCTGGAAATGAGGCGCCAGGCAACATTGCGAGCGATGGTTCGAACTTGTTCCACATTTTGCCGCTAGGTTCGCTGTCTGGCGCCCTTAATCGTACCGTTTGCATTACGTACAGTGTGATTAGTGTGTCTGTATTTGGCGGTAAATAAGGTGTCCTAATGAGTGAGAAAGCTAAGGTGAGTTTAAAATTCACTGGCAAAGCGTGTCGTATTATACAGTAGTGGTGCTTTCGTTAAGAGCAGTAGACTGCTGTTTGACTGATATTGAGATGAGTGCTAAGTGGTCTTTATGAACAAGACGTAGTGAAAAGCAAGTTTTTATCCAGTGTACTAGCGTAAATGTGACTGAATGATTTTAATAGAGTAACTTATGTGTAACAATTAGTGTTATTATTGTGTTCGTCAAAAATGGTGTATTGTAGCGTGCCGTATTGTAAATCTCGTCAAGTTAAAGGCAATGGACTTTCGTTTCATAAATTTCCATTGAACAATGACATACTGAAACAATGGGTTCTAGCTGTTTCACAATATTGTAGCAAGCATTTCAAGGATTCTGATTTTAGTATAAGTAGGCTACAACAAAGAGAACACTCTTATCGAACGCATTTCCGATGGTTTTTGAGGACTACCCCGAACATAAACAAGCACAAATAAATAGAAATACGTGCAAAAGAGCATGTGTCGATAGAGACATACATATCAACAATAAAAGGAAAAGTTCAGGTAATTTAAATTTTACAGAAGACTATTGTGATGAACGATTTGAAGAAAACCATGATCAACCACGTGTTAGTGTAGGAATGCAATGTTCTACAATCAAGCAAACTCATTGCAAGTCAACAAAATTAATATTAAGGAGGGCACTAAGAAAAAATACGGTGTACAGAACTACAATTAAGTCACTGAATCAAAAGATAATTTCATTGAAACAAAAATTACATTCAGTGCAACGTCAGGACAAATTCGATGTTCAATTATCAAAGATCAAGAGGGAAGCGGATCGTGGGGACTTGAAGGCTAATTTCTTACTTGAACAAATTTGAGCTTTCACGAAACGATAGTGTAAATACAATGAAATAACAATATGTGCATTGCTCTGTAATAAATCACCGTCGGCTTACCGCTTACTGAGAGATATACTAAATATTTTACAACTTCCTCATCCACGAACACTGAAAACGTACATTGGGTATACGAACGGAGAGACAGGTGTCACGTCATTTGCAAAAGCTCGGTTGACAGCTGAAGAAAAGTCACTGACTCACCATAATGAGAAGGTTGGTTCATTAAACATTGATGAAATGGACATAAAAGTCTAGACTATTGTATGACAAGAATTTAGACATGTTTCTCGGCATTAGTGATATTGAGAAAGATGCAATTGGAATTGAACATAAATTGGCTAATAATTATTATGCATACTGTTCAAGGGCCTGTCATCCTTCTACAGGATACCTGTTTCGTTCTACTTTACATGTGGAATCACAGGACAACAGTTATCTAGGATAAAACTGCACGCACTGACTGCGGTTGAGGAATGTGGCTTCAAGGTCATCAGAATAGTGACGGACAACTGACAGGTGAATGTGTCAATGTTTGAGGCGCTATGTGGCGGATGTGTCACTCATGAAATTCGTCACCCGAAAGACGAGCAGAGGCCACTTTTTCTTAGTTTTGATCCGAGTCACATCATTAAGAATGTACGCTCACAATATCTGATGATGATGATGATAATTGTTGTTTTAAGGGGCCTAACATCTAGGCTATCGGCCCCCTGATGGTTTGGGTGATCGTGAAGATGAAAATGAAATGTAAACTTAAAACTAAAACTAACTACCAACCTACATACTAGAAGAAGAAATGGAAAACTAAAGGAGAATAAGGCAAATAAAGGACAGGAGGAAAAGAAATGCCCTCAACCCTCGAAGAATGCGGATTGAGGGACTTGGAAGGAAGGAGAGCCATGAAAGGCAGATAGGAAAGTGAAAGAGGAGAGGGTCCGCCCCGAAGGTAAGGGACAAAAGGGGAAAACGGACCCAGCTCAGGAATCCCTCGGGGTCGCCAACTCCCGAACTCACCAGCCGTGAGCCCCTGAGGTTGTAGCATTATCTAGGGTGCACCAAACGTGGTGGGGCTACATACACCCTGCCTCCTTGAGGGCCTTGAGCAGAAGGCAGGAGATAACACGAAAAGAGAAGAAGGCTGACCCCTCGCAGAAGGAGGGAATCAGAAAAGATGAGACAAGGGCCAATTAAGGCGGGAAAGGAAAAGACTCCCTAGGCCTCGGATACCCTAATACCGTCGGGGTCGGAAGAGAACAAGAGTTGACCAAGTGAGGTCGACAGGAAAGAACAAAGAGAGGAGCCCGGCACAAGTAAGTGGAAGCAATGCCGGACTCAGCTGGGGCCCCGTGGTCGCCAACCCACGCCCACTAGAAGTGAGCCCCTGGGGGGACAATATCTGAGTAGGAACTTCTATGTAGATGACAATTTAATAACTAGTGAACATCTCAAGAATCTGTACCACTTACAGAAAAAGCCAGTAGTAAAGCCAGTTAGAAAATTAAGCAGGAAGGTTGTATATCCAAGCAATTTAGAAAAAATGAATGTGGCAAGAGCCAAATTGGTGTTTACTCCAGAGACAATAGCTGGGCTTAAGAGCATGGAAGTCGTGTGCCCAGAGAAAGTTGAAGATAAGGACAGCCTACACGAAACAACAAAATTCTTGGAAATTTTTAGAAAATGGTTTGATACACATGATATCTGCAATACCACACACAGACTTCATTCCAGAAACAAGGACAAGCTTATTTTCAGTGAAGTTAATGATGAGAGTTTTTCATGGCTGACCAATGAATTTCTGCCCTACCTGTCACAGATTCAAAGTTATCCCAATAAAAAGATAAGACTTACAAAGCAAACTTATCAGGCTTTGGTGCTAACAACTTCATCAACCGTGTCCTACATACGATTTCTAATCAGTATCAGCTTCCATTATGTGCTTACTCGGAATCTCTGAAGTGACGATGTAGAACTGCTCTTCAGTCACCTGAGAAATAAGGGAGGTAACAATGACATGGACGTGAGATCATGCCTGCATGCCATCGAGTCAACACTTAGCACAGGAATTATCTCATTTTCTAGAAATGGGAATCAGTCGTAACAGGCGCCTTGACGAAGTTTCTGAAGCCTAAAAAATCGCGGAAGGTGCAAAACCCAGCCAATGCTAAAGAAACACCCCAGCTTCCGACACATGTCTTGGAGATTCTTGAAAGTCCTGTTCAAGGTAAGAATATGGGGCATATAGCCTATATTAAGTTTTTGAAATAAAACATTATGATTGGCATTTTAGCATTAAAATCTCTATTTTTGTTTTCAGAAAAGCCAGCTTCTCTATCTTCCATTTCAATTGCAATGGTACCGGGATTTCTTGAGTGGCAGAAGAGAGAACAGACTGTGAAGGTTGCTTAGAGAAAATATCAACTCCAGCAAATTCAAGCCTGCCATTTAGTTTGATACATTATCAAGACAGGGGGGGGATTAAGATATCCCAAAGCTTCTTTTATTTATCTGTTGGATACAATTTCTCACTTTGTCACAACAGCCGTAAATTTCATGTCTCGAAAATATTTAGTGTCAAATTTCACAAATATTTCAACTGACACGTTTTCCGAGCACACAAAATGTGAAGTGTGTATTGACAATTCTCTCCGTAGTTCTTCTGCAAATTTCTTAAGGCCACTTCTAAAGAATATTGGTGTGAACCACACGGGCAGTAGTGCAATGTTTCTGAATTTAAGAAGTAAGCCATTTGACAGAAAAAATCTTAAAGTGAAGTGAAATACAGTCAAGAGTGAGCCGTATTCATCATTTGGGGGAAACTGGAGGAAAACAGGTAAGAAGTGCTAAAAGACCTGTATTAAATGTACTTGAGTTGCATGTAACGCATAGTCAAAAGCAGGCAACTAGGGCGCCGAAACGCGATCCTAGTGGCGTAAAGTGGAACTACCAGTTTGGCGTACCAAGTCTCAGCTCTATTTCCAGGCCTTGAGTATAACGTAGGCCACGGTCTTCCTCGTCCTCTCTTTCCAGTCATCCGCCTCTCCATCACTTGTTTCAGCATTCTTTCACCATTCATCTATGGGTTTAGGTGGTTAATTGTGGAGATCCATGAATATGTTTCTTGAATGAATGAATGATTGTGTGGCCTCCGGAAAGGCCGAGTGCAGGTCTTTCTAGTTGATGCCCGTGGGCGACCTCCACGTAAGGAAAGTAACAATCGACAAAAGGCAAAGGAGAGTTGCATACGACTGTTCATGTTTGACGATAATTATAACTATTTTATGTTCGAACATAAATATTCATAAATATCTGTCGAGATTTTACCAGTTTTATGTACTGAACAGAGCGCATGGGACGCAGAGAATACTTTGTAATAGACCATGGCCGCCTCGATGATGCCACTAGGACACTCGCCACGAAGTGTTTCAAGTAGAAGGCCGTGGAAGTGAGCACAGGTGTGATGCTATCCTTACCTAATTGGTCACACAACTGTTTCTTGAGCTCTGATTGGTGGGAGAAACTGTTTCATAATGAAAAATAGTGTTATAATGGCCCTCAATATTATACAGTTTTCTGACATATAATATTTACATTTCGACATCGTTGAGCATAAATATTTTTAGTGAAACACGAGTAACAGCTTTTACTTAAAGTAACAATCGACAAAAGGCAAAGACAAAAAAAAGGAAGTTTCACATAGCAAATTGAAACATCCAAAGAGTTTTAGGTCTATATGGCCTACAGAAATGCTGAGTTCATACACTAGGGTTCGCCACACATCCTTTTCACATGTCCATACCATCTATATCTGGGGCCTGTTCCACGAATGAACTTTGCAACTTTTCACATTTCACTTTGCACTTTTCAATTCTTGCAAAGTGCAAAGTCTTTCTGTTCCACCATGATCTATGTATTACTTTTCAATTCCTTTGCAAAGTGATAAGTCTTCTTTTTTTTTTTTTTGATAGATAGATAATTATTCAATTAATTCCAAAGAGCCACAGGCTCGTACAGAGGAATTGTACAGTAATATGTGTGTTTACACACCAAGGAAGAAAATTCTGAAGGTAACACAAATTGATGAATAAGGGCATAGGTCTATTAGTAAAGTTGATACTATATCTAAGATTGTTTAGACCAAGGTCTTTTAAAATGATAAGCACTAAGATTTTTAAGTTTATACATAACTTATTTGATGTATTAAGATGCATCGAATTTTTCCCACAATTCTTTCATAGTTTTCCTCTTAAATACTGACAAAGTTGGTGCACTTTCTACTTCCTCAGGAAGTTTATTCTATGACTGTGATGCAGAGAACTTGAAACTATTTCTACCGTATTTAGAAGAGTGAATGATATATAAGGCTACGTCCTTCGCATGCGTAGTTCCAAAAGAATGATTGTCCGAGTTCAAGATGTAGGGAGAGCTAAGAGTATTGTGTTGTGTTGTGTTTAATCTTGTATATTAGTATAGCTGCTCGGAGATCTGCAATTATGCTGAGGGGTAGAATTTTACTACTGATGTACACATCTTTTACTGGAGTGCAGTAAGGAAGGTTGAATATGTTTCTAATAGCCCTATTCTGAATAGTCATTAAATCATTCAGTGTGGATTTCGTGCAGTGAGCCCAAATAACATTTAAATATTGGAGCTTGCTATGTACAAGTGAATAGTAGATTTGTTTTACAAGGTTTAGGGGAATAAGATACCGAAGTTTCCTTAGGATCCCTACTATAGGTGAGAGTTTCTTAGCAATTCGTTCAACGTGTTCAATCCAGGTCAGGTGTTTGTCGATGATTAGACCTAAATACTTTGCCCGATTAACCTCTTTTATTTCAATATTATTTATATATATTTTGTCATGTGTGATTTCTTTCATGCTTTGTTTTGAAATTACATTGTAATTGGTCTTCTGTAGGTTCATTATTTATTGGCCTGGAACAATTGTGAGAGAGTATTTACATCTTGTTGCACATTTTGTATGATTTCAATTATGTCTTTCCCAGTGTAGAAGATATTTGTATCATCTGCATACAATTTGATATGCCCTCTCAAATTACATTCCACAATTTGCATAGGAATGATCCGATCATGTTTATTTTTTGAACAAACTGTATAATACTCCATGATTTAATGCTTTATTTTTCGTGGTGAACTTAAGGAATTTAGTAACAGTTCTGCAAATAGTTGATTTTGATGTCCCATGCATTGCTGCTATACCGTGTTGGGCACCATTTCCTAACCAATGTAAGCATTTAAGAATTTGTTCTTTTTCGGAAAGAGATCGACTTCTTTTTGTTGCAGGTTTCAATAAATGGCCAATTATTTCAAGAATATAGTCAGCTTGTATTGGGGTAATATGAAAACACTCACGAAATTCCGTCGAAGTGAGGTTACGAAAATTCATCCAGTCTTTGTACGTCCTCATGTTGGATTCTTCATCACTATCCTCACTTGATGACAACAAAAGCTCTCGTCGTAACATATTTATAACACTAAACCAAATTCTGCGCTGAGAAACTAGTGTAGAGACTTGTTCATTAAGAGCTGAAAAGGGAATCGTCTCTTTGCAAGATCTCGGAAAACTTTTCACTTCATTCCTTTGCACTTTGCATTTCTGCACCAATGGAGGAACATAACAGGCTTCAAAAGTGAAAAGATTCCTAACTTTTCACTTTTCATTTCTCACTTTGCAAGACAAATCTGACAAGTGATGGTGGAACAAAATCTGAACTGAAAAGTGCAAAGTGAAAAGTGAAAAGTTGCAAAGTTCATTCGTGGAACAGGCCCTTGTTCTGCTTCAGATTATCATTCAACTTCTGTACCTTCACTTCCTTCCGAGTGTCTTCATTTCTCACTATTTCTCCTAGTCTTCTGTACCACACTCCTCAGGAATTTCATTTAGGCTGCCTGTATTCTACTTTTATCTCTCCTCGTCATCGGCCAAGTTTCTGTTCGTTTTTACATCATTATTGGTAATTAATAGGTGTTGTACATCACGTCTTTAGCCTTCAGGTATGTCTTTATCCCAAATTAAACTCCGAACTTGATGACAGATTTTGCTGAGTAAGACTTGAAGATTTAACTCCAGTTGGGATTCAAATCCAAATATTCTGCTGACCTGAGGCTTGGAAATGTGGAAACAAATACTCCCAAGTTGGAAATGTGTCCTTGTGGTGTAAGTGGCTACAAGCACCTGCCAAGAAAGCGGGAGATTTGGGTTTGAATCCCGACTGTAACCACTTGCTGCTTACTGCTCCCCCGAGTTATTTCCAAAAGTAATTTCTACAATTTCAATTTTCTTATAACAAATTCATTTAGATTTAAAAAGTACAATCTTGATACTGTCGACATCCAAGAGTTCATACTCACTGCTGCTGGACGCATACTGACTGGTCTGAGCTGTGAACTCAGATATTTCAGGTAACTGGTTCTGTCTAGCTTCAGCAGACACAGGATCACAGGGACCAAACCTTATCGGCTGACTCAGCGGCCTCCTCCTTTCGTCGACACAAGAACCACTCTGCACCTAGGACAAGGAATGTGCTAATTATTCAAACTGTCTTCAAGGGGTGGATCATTGAGGTTATTTGCACCACTAATAAGTATAATAATGAAAATGTTCATCACTTCTTACTACAGTAACTCGCATACTCTTAAGAACAAATTGACTAGCCAGTTGGCAATCTGTTAAAATTTGAGGTTGTGCAAATGCGAGGGAGCCATGTCAGTAGATTTACTGACATGTTCAAGATCCCCTTTGGGGTAAAATTCTGGCACCCCAAGTCTTGAAAAGTCACCAAAAATTAAAAATGATATATGTTGTTTTAAAGAGCTGAACATCTACATCATCGGGCCTAATGGTTACGGTGAGGGTGAGTGTGAAAATGAAAACTAAAACTATGATGATGATGATGATGATAATTGTTGTTTTAAGGGGCCTAACATCTAGGTTATCGGCCCCTAATGGTTTGGGTGATAGCGAAGATGAAAATGAAATGCAAACTAAAACTAACTACTAACCTACATACTAGAAGAAGAAATGAAAAAAAGAAAGGAGAAAGGATGATGATAATTGTTGTTTTAAGGGGCCTAACATCTAGGTTATCGGCCCCTAATGATCTGGGTGATAGCGAAAATGATAATGAAACTGAAACCAGAACGAAAATTAAGTGCGACGGAAAATACTTACAAAAGGGAACTCAGATTGTAACAACTCACAAAATGTTCTTACAAAAGGGAATTTAGAACGAAAAGATTCACAAAAGGAATAGATTGAAAAATACCCACAAAATGAAGGCTGAGTTCAAAATACGTACAAAATGCAATGTAGCGTCGAAATACCTACAAAATGCAATTGAAATTCAAAATACTTACAAAATGCAAATGAGATCGAAATTACGTACAAAATGCAATTGAGGTTCAAAATACTTACAAAATGCAATTGAAATTGAAAATACACGATGCAATTCAGATTGAAATATCCCAGTTCCAATCCAAATTATTCACAAAGTGCAATTGAAATTCAAAATACTTACAAAATGCAATTGAAGTTGAAAATGCTTACAAAATGTACGGTAGATTCAAACGACTCATGTGGATTGACAATACTTACAAAATGCAATTTAGATTGAAAATACTTGACAAAATGTAATTTAGATTCAAAATACCCACAAAATGCAATTAAGAATAAAAATATGTGCAAATTGCCCACCAAACAAAATGCTATTTAGATTCAAAATTCGTGCAAAATGCGGTTTTGGTTGAAAATACTTACAAAATGCAATTGAAATTCAAAATACTCACTAAAAGGTCCGGCTACCTGCATTGAAAGACTTACCAAAAAGCAATTTAGATTGTCAATCTTTACAAAATGCAATTGAAGTTGAAAACAATCGCGAGATGTAATTTAGATTGAAAAAACTTACAAAATGCAACGTAGATTAAAAATACCTTAAAAAATCGCTAAAAGAGAATTAAGATACACGGTGAACCAAGTAACAGAAACAGTACGGGAATCTTAAAGAGAAAGGAAATATAATGAAAAGAGGAGAGGGGAGAGAGGAGAGGGTCCGCCCCAAAGGTAAGGGACAAAAGGGGAAAACGGACCCAGCTCAGAAATCCCTCGGGGTCGCCAACTCCCGAACTCACCAGCCGTGAGCCCCTGAGGGTGTAGCATTATCTAGGGTGCACCAGAAGTGGTGGGGCTACATACACCCTGCCTCCTTAAGGGCCTTGAGCACAAGGCAGGAGGTAAAAGGAAAAGAAAAAGAAGGCTAACCCCTCACAGAAGGAGGGTATCAGGAAAGATGAGACAAGGGCCAATTAAGGCGGGAAAGTGAAAGACTCCCTAGGCCTCGGATAACCTAATACCATCGGGGTCGGAAGAGAACAAGAGGTGACCAAGGGAGGTCGACAGGAAAGAAGACAGAGAGGAGCCCGGCACAAGTATGTGGAAGCAATGCCGGACTAAGCTGGGGTCCCGTGGTCGCCAACCCACGTCCCACTAGATGTGAGCTCCTGGGGGGGGGAGAAAGGAGAAAAGTCAAATAAAGGACAGGAGGAAAGGCAATGCCCTCAATCCTTTAAGAATGAGAATTAAGGGACTTTAAAGAAAGAAGAGCCATGAAAGGCACATAAAAGAGGATAGGATCTGCCCCAAAATGCAATCAAAAAAGGGGGTGGGTAGAACCAGACCTTCTTCTTCTTCTGCTTCCTCATCGACTTTTCCCGTTACGCGGGGTCGGCTTTCTTAATCCTGAGCGCCAGTCATTTCGTTGTAAAGCATCATCAGCAGATAAGCCCAATACTCTCATGTCCCTCTGGACATTCATCATCCATGTTGTTTGAGGTCTGCCACTCCCTCTCTTTTGTGTAGCCATGGAAAGGCACTTCTTCACTACATGATTCTCCGGTCTTCGCATAACATGTCCATACCACCTTAGCCTGGTTTCTATAAGTTTCTCAGTTATAGGCGCTACTTTGAAACTGCCCCGCACATGTTCGTTACGGATTTTATCTTTGAGAGTAACTCCACCTGCCCAACATAACATACGCATTTCAGTGGTATGTAGCTTTTGTTCTTGTGCCTTTGTAGTAGCCTATGTTTCACTACCATAGAGTAGGATTGTCTTACGGCAGTTTTATAAACTTTCCCCTTCATTCTTATGGGTATCTTCGGATCACATAGAACTCCTGTTAGTTCGCGCCATTTGTTCAACCCAGACGTGCCCATATGGATTATATCAGCGGTTATCGTGCCATCTTCATCAATGACAGAACCTAGGTATTTGAATTTTGTTACTCTTGGTAAGGTTTCACCATCTAATTTAAGTTCAATATTTGTCATACTGGGTTTATTGTGGTGGAAGTCGCATACCATATATTCAGTCTTGGTTCTACTAATGCGCAGTCCATTAGACTCGAGAGCTCTCCTCCATTGGTCTAAAGTCTCCTGTAGATCATAAATACTGTCAGATATTAGTGCCACATCGTCCGCGTACAAAAGATTCCACGGTAAGGGTTTCTGAATTTGTTTAGTTAGGTAGTTTATGGTAATATTGAATAACAGTGGACTTAGGGGCACTCCCCTGATGAACCCCCACTTTGATATCAAAGCTTTCGGACAAACCAGCTGGGCTTCTGACACATGTCTTTCTATTGTTATACATATCCATTATGAGTTTTATGTATAGTTCAGGAACGTTTTGTGATCTTAATGCTGACATTATTTAAATGACTCATGGTGGTTCCGTATTGATATGTTAGAATAGTTATTAACAAGAAATGAGCATCTGCCTGAATCAATACTATACAGATAAAATTAATTATTGAACTTGTTTACAGTACATGTTTCGGGGATTAATTATATTTTATCCCCTTCATCAGCTGTTGAAAAACAAAAAACAAAGCGTAGCACAGTAATAAGATACGTGTTTAAAACCTAATATGGTGCACCATAAAATTTAGGGTATAAGAATAGAATAAAATGAAGAGAAACAGATGGTGACGGTGATCAGCTGCTCATGACAAATAGTAGTTCCTTGAAATGGTAGATATGTAACACCAATACTTCACCAATCCGTGTAGCTCTATAACCAATGAAGAGCCTGTATGCTTTTATCCAAATATAGCCTTTCAAAACAAAGCGGCTTTTAGAAACCCGACGTGATGGAAAGTGATCATAGGTTAGTTTATCTATAGACAAATCACTTTCTAAATGTAACGTTGTCCTAACCACATACATCATATGCTTTAAACTAACCTATGATCACTTTCCATCACGTCGGGTTTCTTAAAGCCGCTTTGTGTTGAAAGGCTATATTTGGATATAAGCATACAGGCTCTTCATTGGTTATAGAGCTACACGGATTGGTGAAGTATTGGTGTTACATATCTACCATTTCAAGGAACTACTATTTGTCATGAGCAGCTGATCACTGTCACCATCTGTTTCTCTTCATTTTATTCTATTCTTATACCCTAAATTTTATGGTGCACCATATTAGGTTTTAAACACGTATCTTATTACTGTGCTACGCTTTGTTTTTTGTTTTTCAACAGCTGATGAAGGGGATAAAATATAATTAATCCCTGGAACATGTACTGTAAACAAGTTCAATAATATTTTATCTGTATAGTATTGATTCAGGCAGATGTTAATTTCTTGTTAATAACTATCTTAATGCTTGCCATATTAACGGTCTTGGCACACGATCGAAGGCTTTCTCAAGATCTATAAAAAACATACATATACTCTGTTTTCACGAGCTTTTTCAATTACCAGCCTTATTTCATGAATTGTGTCAATGGTTCCTTTTCCAGCAGTGAAGCCAAACTGATTATCCGTTAACTTTATCAAATTTTGAAGGCTCTCACAAAGGACTTGTTCCCAGATCTTGAGTGAGTGTGATGTAAGTTTTATACCGCGGAATTTTCCACAAGATCGAACATCTCCTTTGTTTTTGTAGAACGGGACCAACGTACTCTTTCTCCAGGCATCTGTCATCTGTTCGTGAACTAACATGTCATTGAATAACCTTGAAAGCCATACAGCTCCATCCGCTTCAAGAGATTTCCAGAGTTCAGCAGGTATCTCATCTGGGCCCGTTGCTTTATGATTCTTCATTTAGAGATGGCTTTCCTAACTACCGCTTCTGTGATTTCATTAATAGGTCCTTGCGTCATAGGTAGTTCCACTTCTTGTCGCCTGGGAAATTCTTCATTTAATAAATCATAATATTCATGCCATCTTTCACAAATGTCCTTGTCGTTTGTTAATAAATTGCCTTCTTTATTTTTAATGTATTTTGGGGCTTTAAGGTCTTGAACCACTTTTCAGAATTTATTGTAATTATTATTATTATCATCATGATTATTATTATTATTATTGTCATGTGTTGTGACATCTCTATATTACGCCTCGAGAGTTTAAAAGTGCGCAGTTTGTCTGTATGTATCTCTCTGTCTAACGTTGTGCAACCCCTGGCTACATACTGCCTTGTTCTCTCGTATTGGCTAGTGTTGTTGCTACCTTGCATTTTGTTGTGCAATTCGTTCTGCCATTGGCTCTGACAATATTTGACGCGAGTTTGGGGCCACTCCCAAACTACGCATTTGATTTTTCTGAGAGGCTTCTCTCCCCTCTGGGGGGACAGAAGCTAAGTCAGTCTTAGACGCGCCGAGATGTAAGGCGAACGTGTGTATTCGGGCAGAGGCCCACCCTCATGGCGCAGCGGAATGTGAGTACGGCTCAATGTATTTCTATCTAACGCAATGTAATTGTTTTTGTTAAACGTTCCTTCTTTTGCTTAATTCTCTTTCCTTTTCAAGATGTTATTGTTAGTATTTTAATCCTTGAACCAGATCTCCGGGACCTTGCGTAATGTCATACGGCGGAGTTCTTTTTGTTGCTTTTGTTATGTGCCCTTCTCACAGTTTTATTATTTTGGTTAATACCTGTAAGATTCGAAAGTATTGCGTTTCTGCGTCTTGGCTTATATATATTTCCTGTCGGGCCTTAGTGCTCGTCTTTTGCGTCGGTGTCTCTTTGTACCACAAATGTTTCATTTGATTGGTAGCAATTGGACCTTTGTTTGTGGACAGTATGTGTGAGGTAACGGGACTGATGTCCAACGTCCCACTAATACGTGTCCCTTTTGTTTATAGAATATATGTGACGGTGGTTAACTGGGATTTTCTCCAGCTCCGATGTCATATTATTCTTTTTTTTATATGTCGCGTTGGTGCGGCATTATGTTGGAATATAAGCCTATTTTATTATAGCGTGCTTTCGATTTTTACCGGTCTCTTTCGTCCCAAGTCAATTGTAATGTAATGTATCTCCGTATATCTCATTTTCCTTTTGTTTTGTTTTTCTCTTTCGATTTTCGCCGTATTACATAACTTAATTATAATTCCCCTTGTCTTCTCCTTCCTCCTATCTCCGTGAGATCTCTCTCCCCTTTGTTTTACTCCCCTCACTCCTCCCCCTTCCCTCCGGTATGTTTACATAACATCATGAAAAGCTTCGCGTCTTAGCAGTTCGAAGTTTGACTTTTTGCAAGTTTGTCGTTTCTCTCTAACTTTTGTAAGTTTCGTTTTATTTTCTTTCAAGTTTGTATCTTTTCGTTAGATTCATGTTGTTGAGCGGTACTCAGGTTCTGTCGTGCTTTTCAGTTTTTTTTAAGTTTTTGAATTCTTTATTCTTGGTATTGGGTTTCTTTTGTATTATTGAGCTTGTATTAGCTTGCCTTTTTTCTTTGTTTTAAATAATTTGTTTATTTCGTGTACACGCTCTTTCTTTTATCCTTAATACATTTTTATATTTTAAGTAATATAGCTCCCTTGTCTTTTCATTTCTTACATTTAAGTTCCCCTTCCTTATCCTTATCCTTATCTCGATTTCGTCAATCTTGTCTTTGTGACGTAACAAAGGCACGATTAACACGGCTCTGGGATTTATTTAATTAATTTTATGGGAACCGTCTCTTTAAATCCTACGGTCACCCCGACCCACCTTGAGCCTCGCGTAATTATACTAACGTTTGATGTTAGTAAAGTGTTTGTTGTCTCAGTTATGAATGGTCTGTTGAGCTATTATGTGTGTTATGATTGGGAGTTAAGTTTGTTTCATAATTAGGGAGGGTGATTGTTTTATTTTTGTCAGGGGATTTTCAATTTTGGTTTTCATTTAAAATTGTTTATATAAGCTTGATGTTACTATATGTTCAGCATGGTAGTGTGTATTTCGTTGGGAAACCTGCTAGGTGAGGTCTCCGTCGGGATTAGGGTTTGGGACCTGTCCCACGGCTTCGACGCCCACTTAGGGTGTACATAGATTCTACACGAGTCGTCAATCTTTAGTATGGGATGAAGTTTGTCACGATGACCTGTAGTCCATTGTTTGCGTTTCCATGGTGTTCCAACGACCCACATTCGCATTCTGGTGTAATGGGGAAATTTTGATTTGTTTATGGGAAGGAGTACGTATGTAGTGTTGCTGTTGTTGGTTGTATTTTGAGATGAATGTGTGTGTCTATGAGTTTAATGAATTTTTATCAATAGGTATTTGTGGGTGGTTTCAAATTTAGTTCAATTTTGATTTTATACCCTATTCAATTTAAACTATATATATATATATATATATTACGTACGAACTATTTATTCGTTTTTATTGGCAAACCAAATATACGATAAGTATTACTCAGAGATACCAACCATTTTAGGTCTACGGCTTCCGTGTTATGGGACATTGATGTTCGTGTGAACTACTCTGGCGTGCATTACCCAATTTTCTTATATTTGTATGGGATAGGCCATACCCTCTGTGTCTTTATTTTTTTTTAATGCGGTACCTCTGAGGTCTACGGCCCGTATATTGACGCTGTAACCATTTTATTTTTGTGGGTTGGTAATATTTATTATTGGGTTTCGAGTTTGATTGATTGTATGTCTGGTCTTGATTGGTTTTATGCGAGGTTCCAGTCTGTTCCTTTTATTTGGAAGGTATTTTGTAACGTAATTATTTGGATTTTCGTTCTCTGTCCGGGATGGCATTTTTTTTTTTTTTTTCGACAGCTACTTTGAGTTATTATTCCCTTTTATTTGTTAGTACCTAATGTCTTTTGATGAAGGTTATTAGTATATTTTGCCCCTTTACTCCTTCTATGTATCTAGTTAGGCAGGAGACACCCGTGGCCGCCTGAGTTACACGGAGGATTTCGAAAGATGTGTTGAACTATACTTCTACCTAAGGCAATTTCCAGTACCTGCCTGCTTTTGTTGTAAGGAGCCGGCCCGACCCATTGTCCGAGCTGCAGACACGACTTGCTATTGTTCGACAGCGCCTGAGATGGTCTGTTGACTTACATTCTTTTCTTGTAGTGACAGGGATTTGTTTATTGATATAGTTGTTTACTATTTATCGTAACTTCTGTTTTACGTTTTTGTGATATCATGTTTTTATAAATCATTTCAATCTAATGTTTTCTCTAAGATAATGTGTATTATTTTCCTGTATCTGTCATATATTTGGAGAGTGTTTCCGGTAGCGATAGCTAGTCTCCAAGTACCTGAGAAGTGGCCGGTGTATCCTTTAGACCCTGTTCACGGCTCGTTTTCTCTTCTTTCATTTGGTCTGACGACCCTGCCTATTCATACTTTTACTTTCCAGCTGGCAGAATGAATCCACTTTCCCCCTTACGCAGCTTATGTAACCCCAAATATTTCCCCGACGCAAGCCTTATTTTGTATACAGGGTGCTCCCCTTTATATTTTTTTGTGATCATGATTTAACCTTTCTCTTTCTTTTATTATTAGAAAATTGGCTGATTTCCAGAAGGTCGCCATTAAGAAGACTTCGCTTTCTCCACGTCATCTGGCAGAGTCTAGCTCAAGATTGACCGTTTTATTATCATTATTTTCTTTTTGGTACATCCATTTTTTATATGTGTGACGTATTGACGTGCAGTAGAGGTAGGATCCGCCTTTATTTCACGCCTGTACTGATCCTTTATATGATTTGAATTTTTGTTGTTTTAATTTCATCTTAAAGTTTTTTTTTCTTTCGTACCAAAAAAAAAAAATTTCCTCACCAGTGAACATCTTCGTGAATACGTGTGTATGAAAATATATGTGTGTTTGAGAAAAGAGACTTGCGTTTCGTCAAGCCTTTTATGGAAGTTATGACGTTCAAAGAACTTTTAATTAAGCTGCGTTTTATGAATAAGAGAAATGTGAGAACATTTTATTATGTCTTAATTTTTCATGTGTGTATCTGGTGTACATGATGTAATCTTCTTTCCTTCACCCTGTTCAAATGTATCTAATCGAAGAATGTTATTTTATATAATTTTGTTATGAAAAAGAAAAAATTCTTTTATGCCTTTGTTATGTAAAAGAATTTTTTTTGGAGAAAGCGGTGGAATTTGAACCACTTTTCAGAATTTATTGTAATTATTATTATTATCATCATGATTATTATTATTATTATTGTCATGTGTTGTGACATCTCTATATTACGCCTCGAGAGTTTAAAAGTGCGCAGTTTGTCTGTATGTATCTCTCTGTCTAACGTTGTGCAACCCCTGGCTACATACTGCCTTGTTCTCTCGTATTGGCTAGTGTTGTTGCTACCTTGCATTTTGTTGTGCAATTCGTTCTGCCATTGGCTCTGACAATATTTGACGCGAGTTTGGGGCCACTCCCAAACTACGCATTTGATTTTTCTGAGAGGCTTCTCTCCCCTCTGGGGGGACAGAAGCTAAGTCAGTCTTAGACGCGCCGAGATGTAAGGCGAACGTGTGTATTCGGGCAGAGGCCCACCCTCATGGCGCAGCGGAATGTGAGTACGGCTCAATGTATTTCTATCTAACGCAATGTAATTGTTTTTGTTAAACGTTCCTTCTTTTGCTTAATTCTCTTTCCTTTTCAAGATGTTATTGTTAGTATTTTAATCCTTGAACCAGATCTCCGGGACCTTGCGTAATGTCATACGGCGGAGTTCTTTTTGTTGCTTTTGTTATGTGCCCTTCTCACAGTTTTATTATTTTGGTTAATACCTGTAAGATTCGAAAGTATTGCGTTTCTGCGTCTTGGCTTATATATATTTCCTGTCGGGCCTTAGTGCTCGTCTTTTGCGTCGGTGTCTCTTTGTACCACAAATGTTTCATTTGATTGGTAGCAATTGGACCTTTGTTTGTGGACAGTATGTGTGAGGTAACGGGACTGATGTCCAACGTCCCACTAATACGTGTCCCTTTTGTTTATAGAATATATGTGACGGTGGTTAACTGGGATTTTCTCCAGCTCCGATGTCATATTATTCTTTTTTTTATATGTCGCGTTGGTGCGGCATTATGTTGGAATATAAGCCTATTTTATTATAGCGTGCTTTCGATTTTTACCGGTCTCTTTCGTCCCAAGTCAATTGTAATGTAATGTATCTCCGTATATCTCATTTTCCTTTTGTTTTGTTTTTCTCTTTCGATTTTCGCCGTATTACATAACTTAATTATAATTCCCCTTGTCTTCTCCTTCCTCCTATCTCCGTGAGATCTCTCTCCCCTTTGTTTTACTCCCCTCACTCCTCCCCCTTCCCTCCGGTATGTTTACATAACATCATGAAAAGCTTCGCGTCTTAGCAGTTCGAAGTTTGACTTTTTGCAAGTTTGTCGTTTCTCTCTAACTTTTGTAAGTTTCGTTTTATTTTCTTTCAAGTTTGTATCTTTTCGTTAGATTCATGTTGTTGAGCGGTACTCAGGTTCTGTCGTGCTTTTCAGTTTTTTTTAAGTTTTTGAATTCTTTATTCTTGGTATTGGGTTTCTTTTGTATTATTGAGCTTGTATTAGCTTGCCTTTTTTCTTTGTTTTAAATAATTTGTTTATTTCGTGTACACGCTCTTTCTTTTATCCTTAATACATTTTTATATTTTAAGTAATATAGCTCCCTTGTCTTTTCATTTCTTACATTTAAGTTCCCCTTCCTTATCCTTATCCTTATCTCGATTTCGTCAATCTTGTCTTTGTGACGTAACAAAGGCACGATTAACACGGCTCTGGGATTTATTTAATTAATTTTATGGGAATCTCGTTTCTGCACTTTTGATTATTGCATTAAGCAATTATTCGTTTGCATTTGGTTTTTTGGAAATCATCTTTTGCTCGCTCCGAAAACTTTGGGCCCAGCACCGGGTCGAGCAAGACGTCTTTTCCCCATCCATTTGCGACCTTGTTGATTTTATCTTCCACTGCTACTCTGACGCGCATTATTATTATTATTACCCAGACCTTGATCGGCGCAGTCTTTGCAAATTCCTCCCATTAGACAAGGTAGGAAGTGTGGAAGAAGAATGGGCAAAGTTCAAAGAAAGATGATGATGATGATAATTGTTTTAAGGGGCCTAACATCTAGGTTATTGGCCCCTGATGGTTTGGGTGATCGTGAAGATGAAAAAGAAAAGCGAAATTAAAAACTAAAACTAAAACTAACTACTAACCTACATACTAGAAGAAGAAAAGGAAAAATAAAGGAGAATAAGGCAAATAAAGGACAGGAGGAAAAGAAATGCCCTCAACCCTCGAAGAAGGCGGATTGAGGGACTTGGAAGGAAGGAGAGCCATGAAAGGCAGATAGGAAAGTGAAAGAGGAGAGGGTCCGCCCCAAAGGTAAGGGACAAGAGGGGAAAATGGACCCAGCTCAGGAATCCCTTGGGGTCGCCAACTCCCGAACTCACCAGCCGTGAGCCCCTGAGGGTGTAGCATTATCTAGGGTGCACCAGAAGTTGTGGGGCTACATACACCCTGCCTCTTTAAGGGCCTAGAGCACAAGGCAGGAGGTAAAAGGAAGAGAAAAAGAAGGCTGACCCCTCGCAGAAGGAGGGTATCAGAAAAGATGAGACAAGGGCCAACTAAGGCGGGAAAGGAAGAGACTCCCTAGGCCTCGGATACCCTAATACCGTCGGGGTCAGAAGAGAACAAGAGTTGACCAAGTGAGGTCGACAGGAAAGAAGACGGAGAGGAGCTCGGCACAAGTAAGTGGAAGCAATGCCGGACTCAGCTGGGGCCCCGTGGTCGCCAACCCACGCCCACTAGAAGTGAGCCCCTGGGGGTAAAGGTTTTTGAACAGATACTCGAGGGACGACTGAGGATGGTAGTGGAAAAGGAAATGGAGGAAGAACAACATGGATTTCTAAGAGACAGATTAACTTTTGATCTTATTTTTACGATGAGGAATGTGATGGAGAAAAGGTGGGAATACAGAAAGGAATTGGTGATGACCTTTATAGATATTTTTAAAGCATATGTTAGTGTGCCAAGACAACTGGTTTGGGATGCATTGATAAGGAAAAAAGTAGGTAGAGCTGAAGTGGAAATGATTAAAGCCATGTATAGTCAGTGTGTCAGTAGCGTGAAGACCAAGATTGGACAAACTAACTGGTTCAATGTAGAAACGGGTCTCCGACTAGCAGAGGCGTAGCGCTATAATACGCCGGGCGTTCCCTGATTTAAAATGTGTATTCATCAGAGAGTAAAATATAACATAGTTTTTATTTGATATAAATGCGGCGTTAGCATATTACATGGCGCTTAGTTATTTTATATCCGTACCCCCCATATAACTAGTCTTAGCCCGGCCGCGGTCTACTGCTGTGCGTTGCTCTTCTTGTCTGTACGCCAGACCTTCTTGGCGTCAAGAGCTATGTACCACCCTGGCCAGGCCACGTTGCAGCGCATGCACCAGTTCATACTTGTTTCTCGGAAAGGAAGCGCTACCGTACGCTGGCGTTTGAATTGTATGATCACTGTTCTGTTAACTCAATAGCCCAATCGATGCGCTAGTGCTATAGTTCGAACTGTAGAAGTGTAGTTTCTTTTAATTGTTCGTGTGTGTGTTTAATGCTGCCAATATGACTGAAGTAAGTTCACCTGACTCTAATGTTATTAATTTTTTAAAGGCAACTCCTTTGAGCACTTTATCATATGAACAGCGATGTGAATTAAAAACAAAAAGACCAAAGCCAAATTTATCAATTAAAGAAGTCGGTAAAAATCGCACACGGAGTTTTCAGCTTTCTTGGTATGACAGGTTTTCCTGGCTAACTGGATGTGTTGAAAAAAACAAAATGTTTTCTTACGTTTGCCTTATGTTTGGAGCGAAAGATACTGAATGGTGCACGGAAGGAATTTCGGACCTGAGTGATTTAATTAAAAAGGCTGTAAAACACCAGTCTTCAAAACACCACTTGTTACATTGTGAAGCATTTCATCTGCTAGGTAAAACTCGCATTGAGCATGCATTATCTGAAGCTGCTCGACTACAAGCAGTAAAACATAATGAGATTGTGTCTTCGAACAGGCAGTATGTGCGAAGACTCATTCAATCAGTAGTATTTCTCTGTACACAAGAACTAGCCTTCTGTGGGCATAGAGAAGATGAAAGTTCTATTAACAAGGGGAATTATTTGCAATTGTTGAACCTGCTCGCTCAAAATGAATCTATAGTTAGAGACCATTTACAGTCATCATCATTATTATTAAAAGGAACATCTCCAGACATTCAAAATGACTTGATAGAAGTTACAACAATTGCATTAAATGAAAAAATCAAATCAGAAATAAATGAAGTCCCCTTTCTCTCCATACAAGCGGATGAGACATTAGACGTATCGTGTAAGAGCCAGATGAGCATAATATTTAGATATTGTGTGGATGATAGAATAGAGGAGAGATTCATCGGCTTTTATGACGTTTCCAAGAATAAAACAGCTGCGGGATTATCAGAAATCGTGCACGAAGTTCTAATTGACTGGGAAGTAAATGGAGAAAAAGTTGTAAGCCAGACATACGATGGCGCAGCTGTAATGGCACGCAGACAAGGAGGAGTTCAAAAGCTAGTGAAACAGTTTTGTACATATGCTCTTTTCGTCCATTGTTACGCCCAACAATTAAATTTGGTACTTCTGTATGGCTCATAAACAATAAAACAGGTTCGTTTGTTTGTATGTGCCTTGACTGCTTTTCATAGTTTTTTTCAGCAAGTCTTCTAAAAGGACGGTTTTGTTGACCGAAAGAGGATTTAAGCTCCCACAAGCTAGCAATACGAGATGGAATTTTCATTCGAGGGCAGTTTTCACCATTATGAAACATTTCCAAGGATTGTATAGTACTTTTGATGAAATTATTGATGATGAAAATAGTGAATGGGACGACGACTCTGAACTGTGCCATTGGTCTCAAAAGACATATGGATGACCCTACCTTTGTGTATTTGCTATGTGTATTCGAAGCTTGTTTCATTTACACTTATCTTTTCAAATTGTTACAATCATCGACAGTGAGTATTGTAACTTGCCATAATGAGATAGAGGCTGTCGTCAAAAGAATAGAAAACTTAAGAAATGAAGATTTCACTGACAGATGCATTCAAAAAAGCATTCAGTTGAATGAAAACGTAATGTATGATGGCAATAAAAAGAACACTTTGAGAGTGCTAATTTTTGAAATAGTCAATTCACTAACAGCTCAAATGAAAAGTAGATTTGAAGATCTTAATCATCTAAATTTCATTGAGTTAGTACAAGTAAAGAAGTTTAAAGAATACACTGAAACATTCCCCCAGGGCAAATTAGATATTTTGGTAAAACAGTATCCATTCTTTAATGTTAACCAATTACTAAATGAACTTCACATTGTTTATGGAGATCAGACAAAGCATTTAGCTCCAAAAGAGCTTTTAAAATATTTTGTTGCCAACGGTCTCGACTCCATCTATCAGGAAGTAACTAAACTACTGCACTTAGTACTGACTATTCCAACTACTACAGCTAGTAGTGAATGCAGCATGAGCACGCTGAAAAGAATTAAAACATACCTTAGAAATTCTATGAGCAATAGTCGCTTGTCGTGTTTAAATTCACTGGCCATTGAAAAACAGTTATAAGGTGAGCTTTCATCAGAGCCGGCATTTCTTGAACACATCATTGAAATTTTCGCAGAAAAGAAGAAAAGACGAATGGAGCTGATGTACAAGACTGTGTGAGGTATGTGACAGTATCTTTCATATTAGCTTTTTGATTTTTTCCTTAGTTTGTCATTATAAACTTTGGCGTCCCCAGCTCAAAAGTTCATGCTACGCCACTGCCGACAAGGGAGTGTATTGTCCCCCTTACTTTTCCTCACTGTCATGGATGGAATCCATAAACGAGTGAAGCTGAAAATGGGAAGCAAAGGGACGAAGGCCTTACTCTTCGCTGATGACATAGTGATATGGGGGGACGATGAATTGGAAGTCCAAGAACAAGTAAATGTTTGGAACCAGGAGATAGAAGAGCATGGAATGAAAATCAGTGTGGAGAAGAGTCAGACGATGGTGATGACAAGAAATGTGCGAGATGATAGGGGGAATATTGCAGTAGATGGAAAACCATTACAAGTTGTGAAAAGCTTCAAATACTTATGGAGTGTCCTAACAGATGATGGAAGGATAAGTGAGGAAGTTGGTAAGAGGATCCAACAAGCAAATGGGTTTTACCAGAGTGTGAGGGGTCTGGTGTGGAACCAGGAAGTTCCGGAGAAATGTAAAAGAATCTTGTATTCAACATATTACACTCTTATATTGACGTATGCAGCAGGCACGTGGACAACAACTAAACGGGAGGAAAGTAGAATCCAGGCAGCTGAGATGAAGTTCCTTAGAGGTATAATTGGAAAGACCCACACAGACAAAATCAGAAACAAGGAAATTAGGAAGAAAACAGGATTCCCAAAGTTAGAAGACAAAATCGAGATCAGTAAGCTAAAATGGTATGGACATATGATGCGAATGGGAGAAGACAAGAGTCCTGAAGCGATTATTTACTGAGAAAGTCACAGGAAGGCACCAAAGGGGAAGGCCGAGGATGAGGTGGATGGATGCAGTGAGGGAGAGTGTTGAGAAAAGAGGAGTGAAAGTGGAGGATGTACTGGAAGTGGGACGAGAGTGGTGGAGAGACAGAAGAGTATGGAGGTCCTTGATTCACACCCCGACCCAGATCACTGGAACCGGGAAATGAAGAAGAAGAGAAGAAGAAAGTCTTTGCAATCATTACGTTTGCGCTTAGCTACCTTATATATATATCGTTGCTTAATTCTAAACGTTGGTAAAAATCAAAATCAGCTTTTTTCTCTTTCAATTGCAACGGTTTTCTTTTCAGCTTTCTTTGCCTGTTTGTAATTCTCTTTATCTTCCTCAGCACCAGTATTCTGCCAAATTCTAAACAAGCGTTTCTTTTCAGCTATGCTGTTCTTGGCATGGTTGTTCCCGAATCCTTTGCATTATGTAGGGCAGCTTTACTAATACCTAACTCACGTTTCGCTGTTGTGACACAAAATGTTTCAAAGCCTGATCATAGTACTGTTGGGCTGTTTTCCTGAGATGGCGTTTTGCACAAATAATCCGCTATACAATTTTTCACAACACTACCTTTTTCACTATTCAATTCATACCATTTAATCTTTTCAATTTTTGGTCTTTTTATCTTAATATGTTTTCTCAGTTTTAGGGCTGTTAGTAGAAGCCTATGTTGGGAAGTGTGGTTCTCCAGGAATAGCCTTATAGTCCTTAATTTGTCCCAAATCTCTTTTGTCTATCAGGATATAGTCTATCTGCGTCTTGAAATCACCATTCTTATAAGTTATAAGGTGTTCATCCTTCTTTCGAAAGAACGTGTTCAATCGTCTGCTTAGGGGCCGATAACCTAGATGTTAGGCCCCTTAAAACAACAATTATCATCATCATCATCAATCGTCTCCCCTTCTTTATTTTGTTCTCCAAATCCAAAGCCACCATGGTAATCTTCTAAGCCACCCCTGGCCACTCCTACATGACCATTTAGGTCCCCACATATAATTTTTTGTTCCGTTTGGAGTATAATTGCAAGATGAGTTCTCAATTCCTCCCAAAATTCTTGTTTTTCTATTTCTAGACAATTCACTTGTGGCGCGTAGACTGATACAACATTAAGACATGGTTGTTAATCTAAGGAGAGTTTTACCGACATGATGTGATCATTAATTCTGCTTATCTCGACAACATTGTTACTAAGGTGATCTAGTATTATTCCAATGCCATTTCTGGTGTTCTCCTTCCCATTGTAAATGAGCTTAAATCCTTTCCCAATTTGACGTGATTTGGCACCTTTCCACTTTGTTTCCCACACACAACAAATGTTTATGCGACGTCTGTCTAAAACTGCGCTGAGTTCGGCACTTCGTCCAGTCATTGTACCAATGTTCCAAGTACCTATGCGTAGTTCAAACACTGGCTCATTGTCCTTCCGCTTTAATGTTCCGTCACTTACGGGGAACGCCCTAGCATTTCCGTCGCTTGAGGGGGACGCCCTAGCTGTGAATCTCTTACCATTTCAGTTTCACCTCATGATTAATATAAAGATTGGCTTTCAATTTTACGGTCGGTTGCCACCTGACACCAAGGTCTTGATCTTCTTGGAAGACCCGAGAGCCGCCGTTGACCATATTGCTTCTTCCGCTGCCATCTCTAATGAGCTCTCAGACCCAAAAACTCATCACAACCAAGGACTTCTACTCCGATTATGTTGAAGAAACTCCTTGACTGGGTTTTATAACAGAGTTTTCTCTCCGGAGCATTGGCTCCAATAATCTATGGCAACCATATACCTTTTGCTCTTAGAACCCAAGCACTGGGTGCCCCTTCTGCCAACTACACTGTTCCGAAGTCCATCTGCTCCACTGTAGATGCCATTGAGGTCTTCACCGTAACCCTGGCTAGGGACCCTCACATGGTACTACCAGCCGGGTCAGCTGGTCCAAGGTTTTTTACAGAGGTGTTACTCCTCTATCACTCGCCCTTAGTCCTGACTTCTGACAGGCAGAGCCTGGCTTCCCAAACATTGGGCCCAGGTTGGTGGGGAAACTGTCACTAAATGTGAAGGACTGACATATCTTTGTGTGTGTTGTACTTTGTGTATATAGTGTAAAGTGTTCATATCTGTACATAAGTTCTTTGGAGTTAAATAAGATGGCGTTATGTTAGCAAGCTGTGTGTTTCCCTGTGCTCCTTTTCACTCATTCTCCACATTATGGTGCCGAAAACTCGTACAAAACCAGTGACACGTGTATTTACTAGTGTTAGTGAACAGTGCTAATGCTTCTTTGTCGCCTTCTACACTACCGAAGGACACTCGACGCCGAGAACATTATACACTACCGAGAAGCCATCGCGTCAGCTTAAAGCATGACATGCCTTCAACTACAACACGCTTCACGAGTTCTCACTGCCAACTAATCCACTTCAGATAAGTCAAACCATCATAAATTGACATCATTTTATTATAGTAATGCATGCTGTTCATCACCTGGAAAATACTTTTCAAACCTACAGATAGGATAATTTCATTAAATGCGATCCCAGAAGTGACACATTTGCCATCTATCGGAGCAATAGGGAACTGTGTATTGTAAACAATTAAGCTTGCACCCTGCAATCTCGATTTGTCAGCGAGAAAATGACACCACTAGTCCTCGCTCAACGCCACCAGAAAAATCTTTCATCCGAGTATTTTCCAGTACATATCTACTTGAATTACTTCAAGAAATACCAATATTTGTACAGTACGTTACTGACACATAACTTGTAGCGTGATCTATCTGCAATCATTGGAACTGCATGCACCTCTGCACAGCGCATGCGCACCTGTCAGTTACTTCCCGAACTATAAAATTGTCTCGTTCAACTACCCCACTAGCGCATTCTGTTAGCCAACGTTGGAGTCTTGACTAAACACGCGCTCTCCCAAAGAGACTAATATCTACGCTGAAAGACGTTCCTACACACCAAGACGGTAGGCTACCTGACTGTCAGCTAATCCTAAGATTTATTGCCCCCTCATTATGGCAACCCAAGAGGACCTTGCAGCACGACTACACAAATTGAAAAGAAGTCGAACAAGAGAGAGAAACAATGTGACACGGTTTCTAAACACCATTGAAAGTTTTACTGAAAACACTAGTATTGAAGACTACAAGTATTATGGAGACCGACTTCAGGAAACATTAACTAGACTAATCCAATTAGAGGACTCAATTCACGATCTTCTTCCAGACACAGAATACAACACCGATATTCAAAGTTGCGAAGAATACATAGATAAAGCAAAACGTGGTTTACAGAAAGCCACACGAGGGGCAGAAATTAAACTTTCTTCTGCTACCTCAAACATGACCATAAACGAGGGTCCCATCACTCCCATTTCAACGTTCACCCATTCTGTTAAATTACCGCCAGTGAAACTGGAACCATTCTCCGGCAATATCGAAAGCTGGATGAGATTTTGGGAACAGTTTGAAGCATCCATTGATAAAGACAAGTCACTATCGACAATACATAAACATGTCTTGTTACGCGGGTATCTCGAAGGTGAACCGAAACATCTGGTTGACGGAATTGCCGTGACTGCTTCTACCTATGAGGACACTAAGAAAATTTTAAAGGCCAAATACGGAGATCGGAATCGGATAATACAGGTGCATATCGATTATCTAGAAGACATCCGACCTATCAACACTGTTTGTCCGGAATCGCTAAACACGACATACATTGAATGCAACCGCCGTATCCAGGCATTACAGGCCCTAGGCGAAGATGTAAACGCATATGGGCGGGTACTTGCTCCCAAGATACTCCGAACCTTCCCTGACGATATCTGTAGACGCTGGGTAATACACACCAAACGGAATAATATATCGGAAGGTGACATTCTGAAACTGATGGAATTTCTTGGTGAAGAAGTCGATGGAGCGCTAGTCACCCAGAAGATCAGAGGTGACCCAGTGTCTTCAACCAGTCTCGTCCCCACGACAGCCGCATTCAATTAAACAGAACCATTCTGTGCATTTTGCGACCAACGAGGCCACTGGGCGCAAGATTGTAGGAAGGTGAAAACTGTTCATGACCGAATTGAGAAGCTAAAGACGAATAATCGCTGTTTCCTCTGCCTGAATCGAGGGCATAATTCGAAGAATTGCAGTAGACGGGGGAGAACATCTTGTTCAAAATGTAAGCAGTCCCATCACTACTCCATTTTCTCAAGCAATGATGTAACCTCCATTTCGGTCAACAAAATCCACTCTCAGACTCCTGACTATACTCACTTACAAACTGCGCGTATTCGAATTGTTGGACCAACTGGCTTAAGTAAAACGACACGTTGCATCTTCGATGGAGGCAGCCAGTCTACATTCATAAGCAAGTCTCTTGTCGACATATTGAAGCTTCCTACTGTCACGGAACGAGACATATCTATAGCAGCGTTCGAATCTGACACAACTATCCCTCAAAAGCGTCGTCTGGTTAGTTTCCAGTTACAGGGCACCCAGACCAACGCGTCAATAGGCATCACCGCACTCGAAAGTGCAAACACTTACTCAATGCACCCTACAGTGCCACAAGACGTGTCTTCCCTGAAGTCAGTACGCAAGTTAATACTAGCTGACCCTAAGGATGACTTACACGATCTCCCAATTGAACTTCTAGTTGGAGGAGATCACTACTGGAAGTTGATCAAGGACACACAACCTGTTCGCATATCTCCGTCTTTGGTACTCATTCCTTCACTTTTCGGATGGGTACTCAGTGGCAATAGATCCGGAGTCACCGTCAACCAGCTAACTGTTATCAAAATAACACTGCAGGATGACCCTTCACTTCTCGAGCACCAAGTCCGTAACATCTGGAACCTTGAAGCAATTGGAATCAAGGAAGAAGAATCAAGATCCCACACGATGAGGTCCAAGGATCTCGATATCCTCAAAAACTTTCATGAATCTCACTGCATTCAAGATGGACGGAGAGTTGTAGTTTTTCCAAAGAAAAAAACAGGAATTTGCATCGGATAACCACACTAACGCTGAGAGACGATTCCAAGCCTTGACGAAGAAACTGAAACGAAATGGAGACTATAACGCCATGTACAACGATAGAATGCTCGACTACATCATCCAAGGCCAAGTAGAGATGTTGAACCCAGACAACCGAGCAACTTCTGTGTACTATCTACCACATCATGCAGTCAAGAAGACGAAACAGAACGTAACTAAGTGGCGCGTTGTATTCGACGCTTCGTCTCATGAAAATGGATCTATATCGCTGAATGACGTCCTAGAAATCGGACCTAATCTTTTCCCCGACGTAATGAGTATCCTGCTTCGGTTTAGATTGTACCAATATGCTATTCTTGGAGATATAAAGCAAGCCTTTCTGCAGCTCTCACTTGACTCCAGAAACAGGGATCTAACACGGTTCTTTTGGTTTCGAGTAATCAAGGACGAAAACGGCCAATACCACGTCACCGACGAAGTGGTCACCTACCGCTTCACCCGATTACCTTTCGGATTAACCAGTAGCCCTTTCCTCTTGTCAGCTACCCTGCGAGAATTGGCTACGAGGCACATTGATGACTACGCAGTTGCTGCTAGCCTCGTGGACCAGCACATGTACATGGACGATTTTGCAGCATCTACTAACGACGTTGAGGAACTCCAAACAATATACTCTCAGCTCACGGATTTGATGAGTATTATCAACATGCCTATGTCGAAGTGGGCCACGAATTCAATCACACTGCAAAACGAGTGGCAAAATCAAAATCTACCCATTCAAGAGGTTACACAGATCTTGGGAATCAACTGGAACACGGGCCATGACACACTGCATCTTTCAGCTATCGATGACTACAAGATATCTCCAGATGACCCTGCCACAAAACGCCACGTTCTTCAGATAACATCACGACTATACGATCCTCTCGGACTGTTCTCTCCGGTGACAATAATTGGAAAGATGTTGTTTCAAGAAACGTGGACCAGAGGTATATCATGGCACGAGACTTTATCTTCTGATATTGGGCACGAGTGGTTAGTTTGGTGTTCAAATCTTCAATACGTGTCGGACATTCACACCCCACGATGGATAGGTGCTCTCAACAAAGACTTGGACAATTATTCTCTACACGTATTTTGTGACGCTTCCGAACGGGCATATGGTGCTGCTGTATACCTTCGATCTCACTCTCACGATACCACTACCTTTCAGTTATCACGAGCAAAGCTAGACTGGCCCCTATAAAGAAGGTCGCGCTACCACGTTTGGAATTATTCGCTGCACTCGTGGGCACAAGACTTCTTCGTTACTTCTGCCGTGCTACATCCAGTGACATCAGTAAAGCAATGCTGTGGACAGATTCAGCTATCTAAAATCTAAAATCAGCAGATATTTGGTGGCACGGGCCGGCCTGGTTGAGGGATCCTCCAAGAAGTTGGCCTCCCAAATACAGCACCGAACATCTAACACTTCCAGAGGCTACGAAGAAACCCTGTCAGGCCCTTGTTGTTACCACACATGAAGCACTCTGTGACTTCGCAAGATTCAGCACCTACAACAAATTACTTCGGACTACAGCTTGGATCCTCCGGTTCATTAAGAACCTTCGGTCAGCGGATAAGCAAACTGGTGACTTGACAGTGTTGGAACTCGAAGCAAGTCGGCGATATTTGATAGCTTCTGTACAACGAGAGACCTTTGGAACAGAATACGAAGCTTTGTTGCACAACACGCCCATCCCCAAAACATCGAAGATCGCCTCTTTTTAACCGTTCCTGCAAGACACATTGATCCGCCTTGGTGGCCGCCTCCACTTCACAACGATGTCGTATGACGAAAAACACCCAATACTTTTAGACGGCGGACATTCCTTCACTTGTCTTCTAATCCGCCATACCCATATCAGACTGCACCACTTGGGATCACGGATTGTGCTCTCCGAGCTGCGAAGTCAATTTTGGATTCTACGAGCAAGGCAAAGCATTAGGAAGGTATTGAATTCGTGTCTGCCTTGTAAGTTATCACGAAACCCTCCTGGACAGGAGAACGAAGCTCCATTACCGACCGATCGTGTACGATACTCCAGACCGTTCACTGTAACAGGACTCGATTTTGCGGGCCCACTATACGTCCGCCACGATAACACCGTTCGCAAAAGTTACATCCTTTTGCTTACATGTGCTACTACCAGAGCTGTCCACTTGGAGCTAGCGTCGGATATGACAGTAAATAAGTTTCTGATGGCCTTCCAAAGATTCGTCAGCCGCCGAGGCCTACCTCATACCATAAATTCCGACAATGCCACCACTTTTCACGCAGCTCATAGAGAACTTAGAGAGCTTTCTGTGATCTTCCACGACCACGACGCATCGAGCTACCTTTCCACAAACGGCATCCGCTGGGAATTCATCGCACCACGGGCGGCTAGGTGGGGAGGATGGTGGGAACGAAGACAGGGACCGGATAATGCGTCCAATTCAGCTGGTCATACCTCTCGAGGTCGACCAGGGTGGGGAGGATGTGAAGGACTGACATATCTTTGTGTGTGTTGTACTTTGAGTATATAAGATGTATAACACAATTTACACTCGCCAAATCAATACTTTACAGTAACCAATATCCTCAAGAAACACAATATGAGCATCGCCTTTAAAACAAATAATTCAAACTTCAACAAATTTTTCAACACAAGTAAAGTTAACAGTATTGATAAACATTTAAAATCGGGAATTTATGAGCTCAGATGTAATTTTTGCAAATCAAACTACGCGGGACAAACAGGTAGGAGCATACGCACTCGTTATACTGAGCATGTTTCGGCCATAAAGCACAGGAAGTTCTCAGCCATGGCGGTACATAAGGAAGAAACGGGACATAAGTTCACGGACATAAATAATGATGTCAAAATTTTGCATTACGCATCGAAAGGCAGCTATATGAATGTTTTGGAAAATATTCATATCAACACTTATCAGAGATCTAATGAATGCAATAATCTGAACGAGATTAACTTTGAGACTAACGTATTATTTGATACATTAGCAGATCATTTAAATAACAAAAAAAGAAAACTGCCTCCTCAACCCCCGCCGTAATAGATTAATAAAAAAAAAAAAGTAAAGTATTGATTTGGCGAGTGTAAATTGTGTTATACATCTTGTAAACATGGTCAATACGGAACCTGGAACGAGTGCGGCTTTGAGTATATAGTGTAAAGTGTTCATATCTGTACATAAGTTCTTTGGAGTTAAATAAGATGGCGTTATGTTAGCAAGCTGTGTGTTTCCCTGTGCTCCTTTTCACTCATTCTCCACAGATGCCATTGAGGTCTTCACCGTAACCCTGGCAAGGGACCCTCACATGGTACTACCAGCCGGGTCAGCTGGTCCAAGGTTTTTTACAGAGGTGTTACTCCTCCACTCGCCCTTAGTCCTGACTTGTGACAGGCACAGCCTGGCTTCCCAAACATTGGGCCCAGGTTGGTGGGGAAACTGTCACTAGAATTTTAACTAGTTTCTACTTCTTGTGCATCTAACACTTGACCAAATACATTCTCTCTGTCTCTAGTGTAGAACCAGACCGAGCTCAGAAATCCCTCGGGGTCACCAATTCCCAAACTCGCCAGCTGTGAGCCCTTGAGGATGTAGCACTAACCATGGTGCACAACAACTGGTGGGGCTACACACGCCCTCCACCTTTAGGGTCTTGTGCAGAAGAATGGAGATAACATGAAATGAAAAAGAAGGCTGACCCCTCGCAGAAGGAGGGTATCAGAAAAGATGAGACAAGGACCAATTAAGGCGGGAAAGGAAGATACTTCCTAGGTCTCGGATACCCCAATACCGTCGGGGTCGGAAGAGAACAAGAGTTGACCAAGTGAGATCGACAGGAAAGAAGACGGAGAGGAGCCCGGCACAGGTAAGTGGAAGCAATACCGGACTCAGCTGGGGCTCCTTGGTCCCCAACCCACGTCCCACTAGATGTGAACCCCTGGGGGGGCATAAGGAAAAGGGAAAGAAGCTGATGCTATATTGTTGAATATACTCACGAGTGCAAGATTCTGGGCCTGGATGCAGCTGACTGAGCGCGGAAGTTGACAAGGCTCCAGTCGCTCCAAATTTGACGGTCCCAGGACTCTGCTATTGTAGAACCAATGAGAGCCCGGACCAGGAGGCGGCATGGACGGGTTTGGAGGTCCCACCAGGCGACTGCTGTATGCCCACTGCCCGCTCTTGGGCGCAGCATACACAGCAGAGTGACTGCAACATGACAAGCTTGCACATTTAACAAACAAAAATGTATTTCTTATCGACAAATTGAAGCTTACAGCACACAGGAAGTACACACCACTTAGTTAGAAGGTAGAGGAATACAATGTGTGACTCAAACCCCTTGTACTCCTCTACCCTAACCACTGAGCTAATGGAGCAGATGTCTTACCTATCGTTGGTGAAAGGTACATTATGTTTGTTGCCCGCTGTCAGCAGTTGTGAAATCCAAAGCAGCAGCAATGAGGTTGCTGGCTTTATATACAGTAGGTAATGTACATTCTGCCAAAGAAAGTTGAAGTGTCCGAGTGTTAGAGTACCGAATGGGTCAGTCAGTTTATTCCTCCATCTTCCATCTCAATGCGTAATACTTCCTGATTCTTGGAACAACTGGCCACCAAGTTTCCCAGAACGCCCACTACAGGCGACATAACAGAGCGTATCTCTCTACCTGATACCTCCACTGGTTGAGGCGGCCAAAGAGTTCATTCTAGTGAACTGAGTGAATGGAAAGACATACTTGAAAACAAACACATTATGGTGTGTCATGTGCATAATGAAATAGGGTCTTCAATTTCAGCACAAATATTCTGTCACTATATAATTTTAGAATCTAAAAATCCAGCTTCAATCTAAAAAAAAGTTTAAAAAGAGAAGAATAAAATAGAGTATGTTATTCTAGACCTGTGGTTCCCAACTTTTAACGGCTTGCGGGCCGTACTTTATTGTTGTTTTTTTTTTTTAATTTTAGTGTTTGTTTTTATTTTTAGCTTTTAGACGATTATCATCATCATCATCAAGTTTCCATTCCAGTTTCCCGGGTGTGGTTTACGAGCGCTCTCCATTTTAGTCGATTCATGTACCACTGCTCCTTCAAGACTTCATCCCAGTTGATTCCCTTGGATGTGATATCTTCCTTCACTTGGTCCAGCCATCTCCTCCTAGGTCTTCCAACAGGTCTCTTTCCAGTAATCTCAGTATGTAACCATTGTTTTGCAATTCTTCCTTCTGCCATACGTTTGACGTGACCAAACCATCGCAAACGTGCCCTAGTTATGGTCTCCTTCAGAGACTGATTTATTCCAGCTTGTTCTCTTATCCTCTCATTTCTTACTTTGTCTTTCCTAGTTTTTTGAAGCATGCTTCTTAGAAACTTCATTTCTGAAGCCTGAAGTCTGCTGTCATCTTTTTTGGTAGTTGTGCACGTTTCCAACCCATAAGTCAATATAGGGACAAAGTATGTTCGAAACATTGTTTGTTTTGATCTTAGTGGCACTAGCTTATTCCAGAGTAGATATCGAACTTGCTGATAGAAATGACTTGATTTCTGAATACGGTTATTTAATTCAAGCTGTATTCTGTTGTCACTTGACATTAAGCATCGAAGGTACTGATACTGGTTTACTGTTTCCAATTGTACACCCTCCAGCACTATATTATCTTTACTTCTCTTTCTGTTAACAGACATTGCAGCAGTTTTTGTAGCACTTACCTTCAGTCCATATTTTTTCAAATGATCATTCCAGACGTTCAGCCTTTCCTGGACTTCCAGCTCACTATTTCCCCAGATAACTATTTCATCTGGAAAAGCAAATGCTTGAAAATCCATATTGGTGCTCTGCTTCACTTCCTTTATGATTTCATCCACGATGGTGATGAATAGTAATGGTGAAAGGGCACTGCCTTGTTGCACTCCTCTCGATGTCTGGAACCTATCTGAATATCCATTTCCTACTTGAACACAGCTGTAGCAGTCATCGTAAAGCATTTTTACTCTCTGAATGAGTTCCATAGTCACATTCTTCTTTTTAAGACACTCCCATATAGTTGTTCTAGGGACACTATCGAATGCTTTTTCGATGTCTAAAAACACGATTAATTTTTTAGAAATCGTTTTGAGAACAACCTTCTTTTATGGTAATTTTTTTAATGTGCTGCAAGTGTTGCGTTTCTCTTCATATTATTATTTGCGCTGAGGAACGCCACAAACCGGTATTATTAATATTAACTTAAGGCCTTTAATCTTCAGAACTTATTAGAATTCTTATTTTTTTTTCTAAAGAAAGTGAATATTTTTAACTTGTTTCAAAATCCATTTACAATTCCCACCATATGTGATACCACTTGATTTCTTCCTTGAAGGCTCAGATTTAATGTGTTAAGGTGGTTTGTTAAGTCTGTTAGGAAAGCTAGCAACTTTTAAAAGTTCTGGCCTTCGAATTTCTTCTTCTAGTTTTGTGGTATGTGATGAAACAAACTTATTAACGAATTCGGGAATTTCCTTACGAATAGCAAAATGGTACGTCCTTGCAATAAGCCATCTTATATGGTTGTACAGCAAGATATCTCCATTTCCAGCAAAACCTGCTGTTGTTGTCTATGCTTAACGACCTGATTTCCACCTCTTAACATGTTAATAATTTTAACCACAAGTTTAAACTTTGGTTTTCTTAATAGATTTCCCACAGAATGCTCCCTGGTGACTGAGACAATGGATCAGTGTACTTTTTTTTATAAATAGGGTAGGGTGTGGTGTCAAATGTAGATGTTTATGGTCAGTGCTCTTAGCCTCTTTGTTGTGATACAATATAATACATTGGTGGGCGCGAGTTCATAAACAAAGCTTGTCAACGATATACATATAATACAGGGCCATAATCTATGTACGCCCCGATAAACACGGCAAGCTAATCCGGCTTTGACTGGCGCCGATGCAGGCGCGCATGCACGGTTCAGCCGGTGGTAGGCGGGCTCCGCTGACTCGTAACGTTAGCTCACACGTGTTTTGTCATTCTTATGGACATGTACAGTATCTGCAAAGCTTAGACGTTAGTGTTGCACGTTTATTGAGTATTGTTATTACAGTGATTGTTGGTCATGCCTAGACACCAATTCACATTGCGTGAACGTGTGCATAACCATAATTCGTACATGAAAAGCAGAAAGTCTTGTTCTGAAACAAGATGAAAATTTCGAATCAAGTTTCCAGGAAGATCTGTGCCTAATGCCAGTGCAATTAGGAGGCTCGCTAAACGATTCAAGAAAACAGGCTCCGTAAATAATAAACATTTTAACAGACAACGTTGTGTTCTTACAGAACAAAAATTACATGAGATTGTTGTCCATTCTTTCATCAGAAGATGTCAGGTGTGCGTTACAAGAGGAGGAGGACATTTTCAGCATCGGCTATGAGCACTGTAAGGACACATTATTGAACAAGTTTGGTAAAAGTGTGTGCCAATCACTGGCTGAACAGCGAACGCGCGCCCGCGATCTGCGCCAGTCAAAGCCCTCTAGCTTAGCTTGCCGTGTTTATCGGGGCGCTCGTAATGACCCTGTGAATGGTATAGCACAGGGGTCTCCAAACTACGGCCCGGGAGCCACATCCGGCCCGCGGACAGATTTTGTCCGGCCCGCGGAGAGCTAGCATACTTGAAAACGCCTTTTAGAGAACATATTTTTTATAGCAAATTAAATTTAGTTTACTGAAGTATTCTAATTTTATGTTGAATAATTATTAATATGACATCTACATTGATATGGTCATGGGCTAACTACTCATAACATTGTTGTAGGCTTATTGTTATTGTTTTTGTGATAAGTTGGATAAAGAAACACAGAATTGTAATGAGTAAAGACATGTATAACATGCTGACATATGAAATACTAATGAGATTTATGTAATTGAGATTTTCCACTGACAATAGTTTGTAGTTGTGGACTAATTTTACTTGTACCAATTATTAAAATAGATTTAAGATGCTCATCGGTTAATTTAGATCTGTAAACATTTTTTGTGTACTTCATTTTGGAGAAGGTCTTCTCACACAAATAAGTAGTACCAAAAACAGAAACAGCCCACGAGCAAATTTATGCAAATTATCAAATTGTGTCAGTGGAAGACTCTTATAAAATTCCAACAAAGATGAGTTTTGATATTTGTTCTTAATTATATCACTGCACTGTAGTTCAATCATTTCCATTTGAAGTTCCAGGGCTAGGGTTTCAATGTCAGTATCAAAAGGATCCTGAAAAATCTTAATTTGATTCGCAAAGGCATCGAAGTCCGAGAAACGAGTATCAAAATTTATTTTCAAAGCACTCAAAGTTTCGATCGCAAAATCGATAGGAAACTCAGTCTCAGTGGTGTGGCTGAATATTTCACATGTTTTAAAATGTGAAAAACATTTACTTCGTAGTTGTGATTGAAACAGTATCAATTTCTTCCGGAATGATTTGATATTAGTGTATAAATCAGGAAGATGCTGGTTTTCTCCTTGCAATCTCAAATTCAGTTCGTTCACATGTTTTGTCAAATCAATATAGAATGCTAACTTCCACAGCCATGCGTTGTTTTGTAATTCAGTAAGAGGGGGATGCTTTTCATTCAAAAAAATTTCGATCACTGCTCGAAGTTCAAAAAAGCGCTGAAGGACTTTCCCACAACTAAGCCAACGTACGGCAGTATGATAAGGTAAGTCATTTTCTCCAATCTCTTCAATAAATTGTCGGAATTGTCGGTGATTCAGCCCAAAAGATCTCATAAAATTAACAGTTGATATGACTGGTTTCAGAACTTCAGACATATCCAAACATTTTCCACACAAAGACTGTTGATGAATGATACAATGTAAGACTGATGGTTTTGAACCACCGTCATTTTCTACAGCCTTTGACACAAGAGCGACCACTCCTTTATCATTCCCACTCATGTTTTTGCCTCCATCAGTTGTAATACATTTCAAGTTTTTCCATCGAAGGTTCTTTTGATTAATGGCCATTTCAACTCCTTTAAAAATATCTGTACTACTAGTTGTGCCATGAATACTATACATATCAAGAAGTTCTTCATGCACTTCATAGCTTTTATCTACTCCTCGAATATAAATCAACACCTGAGCAGTATCTGACACATCCGTTGACTCATCCAAGGCCAAAGAAAACCACTCAACATCTCCATTTTTGTCGAACAGTTGAGAGGATATATTTTCAGCGATGTTTTCTATCTACCCTTCGAGCCACAGTGTTTGCTGACATACTGACAGTTTTTAATAAATTTACCTTTTCAGGGCACATTTCTTCGGCTGCTGCAATTATGCATTCTTTGATCATTTCTCCATCGGTGAATGGTTTTCCACGTTTTGCAATTTCAAGAGCCACACGAAAGCTGGCACGAGTTGCAGCCTCTTGTTCGGTTTTGAGTTTTGTAAATGAAGATTGCTGCGATTTCAATCCGCGCTTCATAGCTTCGAATTTTTCTGTCCGCAAACTTCCTGTATATTTTGAGTAATTTTGAAAATGTTTTGTTTCGTAATGACGTTTAATGTTATATTCCTTGAGAACGGCTATGCTTTCATTGCAAATCAAACATAGCGCCTTGATACTGGACTCAATTACGAAATACTGAATGTTCCACTCATCTTTGAATTTTCTGCATTCACTATCAATTTTTCGCTTCTTTTCCATACTACTAAATCACACACAAAAGCAACAATTCAAATCAAAATACTGTTACAAAGATGTCTTAAACTTAAACACGCACAAACACGTTTTAAGGAGGTACGCACTATTTTATTTCACAACAGTGTCATAGGAACTGACTTGTGGTTGCGCAACTAGCCTTCTTATATATTCCAATTACTGCCATCTAGAAGTGAGTGGAAGACACCAGAACTCTCTCGAACCAACGAGATTACTCTGTACGTGCTATTAGCGACATCTGTTAGCGATAGAAGGTACTACCTATTTCCGCTTGTGTCCACCAGATGTCGTGTCACGTTACTCCTCATGGCTCGTACTCTACAACTAATCTAGAAATTACAGATAATGACAGGAAAATTAATAATATGCAGTGTTGCCGTTTTGCGGACTTTAGTCCGATTTGCAGCCTTTTTTCAACGTTGCGTACTTTTTCGGACTTTTTTTTTTTCATCAGTGGACTATTTCACTTTTTACCACCGGCAACAATGATAATATGGTTTTGGCCCTCGGAACTTACTGGAGTAATCAGTATGGCCCTAAGGCTGGAAAGTTTGGAGACCCCTGGTATAGCAGATCTCCTTCTCTCTCTCTCTCTCTCTCTCTCTCTCTCTGACGTGGTGTGACAACCACCAACCAGGATACATTCGATGAGAGGTAAGATACTATATGGTGTACCGATAATCTACAGTGTGCAAGGATACCACAAGCAAATAAATAGGGAATGAATTTAATATTTGAATATTCAAAAATAATAATAATAATACAATATCAATTTGTGCTAGGTCATCTCGCTAGGGTTTTGCCATTTTACCTCCATTTGTTATCTATCTTGTCCTCGAAATGTTTTCTGAGGTGAGCGCATGATGTGAATATCGCGTAACACTATCCAAGTAAATAGTGTTTTCAGTGGACTGTTGTTGCATAACATTCAACCACTTTTGACTTCTATTGTGAAGAAACATGATACCTAGAATAACGAAACCAATGCGACGTAGTAAAGAGGACAGAATCTTCCAAATCTAAAAAACTTTTTCAGATAATCTTCCTCTTTTTTTGCTCCCCCTTTTTTATATATCTTCTCCTCGAGTAAAAATTAGAGTAGGCTCTTTCTTCCTTGACCATGACGGTCCTTAGTTCTCCAAATCACCACTACTACAAATCCAAAGCCGCAGCAGCCTTCTTGCACGTCTTAGTCAAGCTTCTTTAGTTCTCTGTTTCACCACAATAACAGCTTTAGCCTCCATCTTTGTACTCTATAAAGTCTACTCCATGCTTGCAAATCAGGGTGCACATAATACTATATAAGATACCTATACAAGTAACCTAACCCCGTGGCACTACAGCCCTTGAAGGGCCTAGGCCTACCAAGCGACCGCTGCCCAGTCAATTGGCCTGCAGATTTTGGGGTGACGCGTGGTCAGCGCGTCGGGTCCCCTCGGCCGTTAATCTTGGTTTTCGTGACCGGGGCATTGTCTCACTGTCAGACAGCTACTCAATTGTCCTCACGAGGCTGAGTGCACCCCGTTCCAACCCTCACGTCAGTTTTTTTTTAAATCCCTGACGGAGCCGGGGATCGAACCCGGGGCCTCCGGGTGAGAGGCAGGCGTGCTACCCCAACACCACGGGGCCGGCTACCTATACAAGTACATCTATGAATTTTCTTCCAACAGCTCATCGCAATTGCACCAGTTCTGACGTTTATAGTTCCAATCATGATTTCTGGACACGTTGCAATAGGACTTGTTACACAATTTTCTTTTAGCAATCCCATCAGACCTCTATTCATTGCTTTCACAAAAGCCAGACATTTACCGAAGCCTCCAACTCTTTCCACAGTTTTTTCTTCAGTGTTTGTCCCGCCTAGTAGCAGGGTCTGCTACATGGATTCGATGTCTCCATTTAGTTCTGTCCTGGGCCATGTCAGGGTGGAGATTGATGCACTTCAGATCTTTGTGAAGGGTATCGGCCCATCGCTGTTTTGATCGTCCTTTTGGTCTATTACTGGCGACTTCCAACATGTAACCTGTCTTTAGTATAGTGTCAGCCCCTGTCCTCAGCACATGTCCAAACCATTTTAAACGACTCGCGCATTTTTTCGGGAATGGGTACAATAAACCGCACTCGTTCCAGGTTCCGTATTGACCATGTTTACAAGATGTATAACACAATTTACACTCGCCAAATCAATACTTTACTTTACTAAAAATACTATAGGTAGGCCTACATGTTTCGGAAACTTGATATGTTTCCTTCTTCAGCCCATATGTTGGTGTGAAACATCATATGACATCGAAATCCTAACCAAAAATAAAAATACAGTTCGTAGGCTACTTTTTCTCTTGTTCTTCATTTGTTGAGTCTGTGTCATTAGACATATTAATGTCAACCATGGAATAAGCACTTATTATTTGAAGTGATGAATGAGTTACGTGAAACGTTAAATATTTATTCCTTGTAAGGATGATTGGGTGTGGTGTCAAGAAATTTTTATCAAGTCAGGATATATGTAGGAATTAATCTATTACGGCGGGGGTTGAGGAGGCAGTTTTCTTTTTTTGTTATTTAAATGATCTGCTAATGTATCAAATAATACGTTAGTCTCAAAGTTAATCTCGTTCAGATTATTGCATTCATTAGATCTCTGATAAGTGTTGATATGAATATTTTCCAAAACATTCATATAGCTGCCTTTCGATGCGTAATGCAAAATTTTGACATCATTATTTATGTCCGTGAACTTATGTCCCGTTTCTTCCATATGTACCGCCATGGCTGAGAACTTCCTGTGCTTTATGGCCGAAACATGCTCAGCATAACGAGTGCGTATGCTCCTACCTGTTTGTCCCGCATAGTTTGATTTGCAAAAATTACATCTGAGCTCATAAATTCCCGATTTTAAATGTTTATCAATACTGTTAACTTTATTTGTGTTAAAAAATTTGTTGAAGTTTGAATTATTTGTTTGAAAGGCGATGCTCATATTGTGTTTCTTGAGGATATTGGTTACTGTGTACACACTTCGATCCACGTAGGTGAAGGTAGCAAAAGTCTTCTTAGATGTGTCCTCTCTAAGTAATTTAGTTAAGGGTCTATTTTTTAACTTGTAAATTAATCTGCTGACATAATTGTGGTTATAACCATTGAGTTTAGCTATTTTATATATAATATCAATTTCTTGGTTCCGTTCATGATCAGAAGAAGGGATACGTAACGCTCTTAATAAGGCTTATGAATGTTGCATTCTTATGGCTGCCTGGATGGTTAGAATCCTGCCGTATAACTGTACTCGTTTGTGTTGGTTTTCTGTATACTTTATAATGCATGTTTATCAATACTGTTAACTTTATTTTCTAATCACAGTTACATCCAGGAAATTAATTTTGTTGTCTACTTCTGATTCTAAAGTGAATTTAATATTTCTGTCTATTTTGTTCAAATTATCTAATATTTGAACTTGGTTATTGGTAATGAAGAAAATGTCATCTACATATCTTCCCCAGAAAATGATGCCATTAATTTGGTTAATAATCTTCTCATGTTCAATGTGGTCAAGGTAAATGTTGGCTAAAACACCTGACAATGGAGAACCCATTGCAAGGCCTTCAGATTGTTTCAACATTTTCTTGTTGAACAAAAAAATGTTGTTGTCTGTGACAAAGGTTAAAATTGAAATGAATTCCTCGATTTCCACTTTAGACAAATCGCTATTGGTAGTTAATCTATCCTGAATGATCTTGATCGTTTTCTTGACCGGGATGTTAGTATACATGTCTTTAATGTCGACCGAATGCATGGTGTTGTTCTCGTTTAATTTCAAGTCTATGGTTCTTTCACAGAAATGCATGGTGTTGACGAAAGAACAGTCGGCCTTGAGTTTGTAGTGCTTATTAAGAAATTGTTGGGCAAATTTCGCTAGTTTGTACGTTGGGCTATTCCTGAAATTCACAATAGGCCTAATAGGGGTGTTAGGTTTATGAATTTTCGGAAGAGATTTCAAAGTGGGAATGCCGGGGTTCATGCTTACTAGCATATCTGCTTGTTTCTCATCTAAGACAAAAATGGTGTTCTTCAAAAGAACGATCTAACTATCCTAGTAGCTGAAACTGAAACAGCCATTAGAAAACTACCCATTGAAGAACAAAATGCTGTTAGGTTTGAAACTAATAATAAAATTAAGAAGATAATTAATTCGAGCAAGAGAAAGGTCAATGTAAGTTGCAATTTAAACAACAAGTTCAAAAGTATCATTACCAAAGTTCAAGTCAACAACATAATAATAACCAAAGCAGATAAAGGCAACACAACAGTGCTAATGAATGAAGACTATTACATTAATAAAACAATGGAGTTTCTTAATTCAGGCAGTTTCCCAGAAGTCAAAAAGGACCCTACTAATGTCATTCAGAAACGGCTGTAACAACTTTTGAAGAACACCATTTGACGTTGCAGATCAACCTCGGTCTCAGAGGCCAACATGACATCGTATGCATATAGGAGCATCCATGGCAAAGGTTGGTGCAGGTCTACTGTTACAGTGTCCATTACTAGAAGGAACAAAAGCGGTGGCAGCGCTGAACCCTGGTGAACGCCGACGTTGATGGGAAAGTCATGGGAGGCTCCTGCGGTGGCCTGAACATAGCTCCGTGGATCCACGTAAAGCAGCTGAACCCAGTTGATAAGATATTCCGGTATGCTATGCTCCCTTTTTGACTCATAGAGTCCCCCATTTTTCCGTATTCACTTGCTATAATAATCAAAAGATTTCCTTGGTTCCGCCTCATCAATACAATTTATTAAAATGTTGTGATATAATCACATGCCACTTAATCTACAGCGGTACAGGTTTCGATGCCTATTTGCATTGGCATCATCATCAGCCTTTCAATGTATTGGCAGCACTTAAAAATCACTTTGCACATTGGATGTGATAAAAAGTTAACATAAAACACACTTAAATCACTTATACACTAAATCACTTTTAAAAGTTTTTAAAAAGTTTTTAAAAATTATGGTAGGCACTCATTACAAAACACTTGAAGGTTTTAATTTTCTTACTTGAGGTTTTCAAAATTCAGTTCCTGATGTTATCTATACTATGCTCTCACAGTGCTAGCCATATAAGGTCATGAGGTACGCGATCAAAGGCCTTCTCAAGGTCCAGGAAAGCTAGATGAATCGGCTTGTTCTTCTCACGATGTTTTTCAATCAAGAGCCGTCCATTGTGGATTGCATCGGTTGTGCCGCAATTCTTCCCAAATCCAGCGTGGTTTTTGGAAAGCTCGACAATCTTACCTAACCTGTTATCAAGAACACGTTCGAATATCTTTATTGCATGACACAGAAGTCGGACCGGCCGGTAATCAGCACATTCAGCTGGACATTCTTCTTGAAAATGGGTATGGTGATACTCCGCTGCCAATCCCTCGGTGTTCGACCCTCTTTAATGATCTGCTGAAATAGGCGTGTTAACCATCCTGCCACATCCCACTGTTGAGAATTCCAGAGTTCTGCTGGGAGATCGTCTGAGCCAGTAGCTTTCTCCGGTTTCATTTCTTTCAAAGTACTTTCCACAACAGCACGGACTGGGATTGGTGGATGGGGAAATTCCTCAGTTGAGATCTTCTCGTAGTAGCTCCGCCAGCGTTCTCTTGCCTTCGTCCAATCGACCAATAAGTTTCCCATTTCATCATTAATACCATAGAAGGGCTGAATGTCCTGTGTTTTGCGATGCCTCGCTTTGGTGAGTCTATATAATTCCCGCTCACCTCCGCGCGTGTCAAGTTTTGCGTAAAGATCTGCATAATGCGCATTTTTTTTGTTGTGGCAATGATCTTCTTTGCATCACCACGGGATATCTTGTAGGCAGTCCAGCGAAACGGTGTCTTGTTGGCAAGAAACTCATGGTAAAGCCGCTTCTTTCTCACTGTATCTCGGACCTCATCACTCAGAGCCATGTTTCTTTGTCAATTTTCCGCCGTCCTGGTTTGGTTGTTCCAAGAACAGTACATGCAGAGAACATATATCAAAATTGCTCCTCTTGACTGCCCAAGTCTTCGCGTGCAAAAATTAATAGTCAACTAGACAGAGTGAGAAATGCATGCCTTCTTTTACCAATGCAATCAGTGATTTTTTCTACTTGCTCCCACACATCAATTACCCTTTTCTGTGCAGTTTGGTTGGAAAGTGACACTGATTCAAATTTCTCAGCCTTGTAGTATCTCCAAAAGCCTTCGCGATTTCCATAGCACACTTCTTGACCAGGGTGCCTTCAGTGAAAGGCTAGTTTGCTTTTGCGACTTCAAGTGACACTGCAAAGGAGGCGTATGCAGAAGATGACTGATTTTGAACGACTTTACTACGACTTGCAGTAACACTCCAAAGGAGGCGTATGGAGAAGACGGTCGATTTTGAACGACTTTACTGCGACTTCAAGTGACGCTGCAAAGGAGGCGTAGAGAGAAGACGACTGATTTTGAACGACTTTACTGCGACTTGCAGTGACACTCCAAAGGAGGCGTATGGAGATGACGGCTGATTTTGAACGACTTTACTGTGACTTGCAGTGACACTCCAAAGGAGGCGTAGAGAGAAGACAGCTAATTTTGAACTACTTTACTGCGACTTCAAGTGACACTGCAAAGGAAGCGTATGGAGAAGATGACTGATTTTGAACGACTTCGCTGAACATACCTGTTTGCTGTTTCAATGTCTTATTACAATCCACGACCAGTGTTCGAGCTTCTCCCATATATGCTGCATACTTCTTCTCATGCATTGTTGAATAATGTGGTTTAACATTGTACTCTTCCGGTACAGACGCAATTTGCATGTGTACCAAACACTGAAGCTAGAATCTAGACTTTGTAATAAACAGTGGCGAAGCTACATTCATGCAACTGGGTATTCTAAAGTCTTTTATGATCTTTTATAGATAATCTCCAGTAGTGTTTTTCGCTCAGCAAAGATCTCAATGATGCGTTATTTGAAGATGTAATCCCTGAAATGGTAGTTCACCAAACTCGACTCAATAGCCAGAGTTCTCAAATTACTCAGTCTAGAATCTGACATGGAGTCCTTAGATATGTCAGTGCACTCATACCTTGTTCACTTGAAGAAGTAGAAACAGGAAAGGTAAGAATCAGTCTTATGAAATACTTTTTCTAGGCCATTGTTCAAAAAATATTCTCTTTATAGGACAACTAAGAAAATGGTCTTTATTTTAAATACACTATTAGGTCACTACACTGACTTCAAAACTCACAAACTAACATGCACGCGCTGAAATACCGTCCGCCTCACAAATGCACTGCTTGGAGTCTAGACTTTCGGCTGACGCATTCAGCTATCGACCTTCCGCTTGGCGCATCCGCAATTGCCTTCTCTACCTACAGAGAATTGAGCCCGTGCGAATAATAGAACCGCAGGTTTTTAACCTTTAGTGAGATCAAAGGAGACTCGCTGTCTGCTCAGTCCCGCGCTGAGAAGCTAGCGTCAATCCCATCGTGGTTACAGAGAATAATACTGAAAACTTAAGAGATTTAATTTGCTTATGCCAATGAAAAATAGGAAAATTTAAGTGTGCAAAATCCTTGACAATGAAATGGGTATTCAAAGGCTCACAGATTTACCTCCAGCCTCGCCACTGGTAATAAAGAAGCAGTAGGGCCACTCGATTGGAAGCCTTCTGTCTCCTACCTTGGGATGAGAGAGAGCTGTGCCAAGGAAATGACCACTTTAGTTAGTTATTTATTGGAGTTCTAAGGGGCGTAACAGCGAGGTCATCTGCCCCTAAATGACCAGGTTGGAAAACACTTTAAATTTACCTAGGAAGTTGTGGTATGGCTCCTCTCTGCCTCGTCGCCATCTCCTCCCCCATCCGAGTACCTGCAACAACAATGAGAATTATTGTTTTAGGGTCTTTGATATCTAAACACTCAAATGCCATTTTTAAGTCTTACATTTTTTTATTCTTTTTAGATTCAACCAGTCAACACGTCGAGGGAGCCTAATTACCTTGGGGAGAGAAACAGCCCAAAATAACAACTTGATCTATCACACTCTAATGATTATGATGATGATGATGATGATGATGATGATGATGAGGGCTCGGATTCGAGCATACCGTATTTGCATTATTTTTTTCCTGAATAGTATACATTGAAAGATGCCTCTCGGTGGTATTTTCACCTCTCTGAGACCAACAGAATTGAAATCTGTCGAGCATATTAATGCATAAAACCGAGGTTTTCAGAACAGAAGCATATATATGCATATTCTTGTGGTTTTCGACAAAACAGTTTGTTTTTCTTTGAATCCCCCCCCTGAACCATCCTTAAGGTTCGAAAACACAAGTAATTATTGAAAAGCCTATCTGGTGCGAATAATAGAACCGCAGGTTTTTAACCTTTAGTGAGATCATTCAGACACCCTCATTGGCCTCTGACGGATTAGAGTGCAACCCTGCAACTCGTCAGATAAGCTTTCGAAGCCCCAAGCACCCTTTCACTTTGAAATGGGGTTGTGAGGTATTTTAGTGGTGTGCCTATTTTGGGAACCAGTATTGTTTAGGTGGCTTTTCCCATGAAGTGGTGGAAGATCCGACCCGGTCAAGTGAAGTTTCTGCATTCTACTCTCCGTCCTCAGTTCATAATTGTATCCGTACTGCGCCCGAATTCACCAATCAGTACCTATATCCGCTGCACTGAAAAGGATTGCAGACATGTAAATACCCAGCTCACAACTTACCATTGTCTGCTAAGTAAAAATTGGGAATTTCAGGAAAACACAGGTAGATATTATTCGTAAGAAAATAGTACTACCAGCCTAGGTACAAATTTCTACTATCATTTACATTTAGAGCAAATCGAGAAACTCCAATCTCGAGGGGTGATAAGGTTAATCTATAGTGAGCGCCTGTAACCATACCTAGCAGTACTATTTTCGGCGATGACGACAATGAAAACGATGTCAGCTAAGATAAAAATTGACTGAATCGCTAAGGAGCGCCAGCCGTTTATTGTGCTAAGAAATGTACAATAAAACTGACTTCCTGCCTGTAAATGGTGTCTCCTTGACACTGCAATAAAAATACTCTCAAAATAAATTGCACGTGGCACTGATAAAATAAGAAAATTGTGAAACGGCGTTATTTTATGCATTACTCTATTTTATACAAATCCGTTTCATCTCTGAACCGTAGTTCCATATCTAAGAAAAATTATTCAACATTAACTATGTTCATATTTACACTAATTCATGGTTCGCACAAATCTACACTATTGTGTCGAAAGATTAAATTGTCTATATCTCAAATGAGTCTTCGCCACTCAACTTCCTTAACAATCAAACAAACAAACAAACACACACCGCAACTCTATCGGTTGAAAGTATAAATACTTGTCTTAATCAATAGAACATAAGTGACAAACATTTAAGCTAAGCACTGTTCTGACTTTGTCTTTTCCCATTCGATTATAAATGTTGAAAAATTCCTGAAATTCTTTACTCTGTTAATAATTCTCTGATAAACGTGAATACTAGAAGTGCATGGCATTTGACCTTCATTTCACACTACTCTTCCAAAATTATACAACAATCACATTATTTCTTAAACACCCTGTACAGAACTTTCCTTTTAATACACTCAAATAACTTCACAATCGCTGCGATCAATACTAGAAAAACTAGAGACTCCCTCAGCCTCCTTCCGTAAAAATACGTAACTCATTTACGTCTACATCTCCTTACTTGCACGGTATTTCAAATCTAAACTCCCATTTCAATGCATTTTCTTACTAAAACTCTTCTCTATCCTTATACAACTTCGCCTCGTGCTTATAATTCCACTTCTGCAAAAATAATTTCTGTACATTTACTTTTAGATCACCCCGTGATTTAACTTTCTTAACTCTTTCTTCCACGTGTTTAAATTCTGTTTTACATTATTACAACCTTTAAAGAATTATCAGTAAGAATTCATATTTTTAACAAATGATATAAGTTTATCTTCATTCCGTGAAAATTTGTTTAACAAATTTATTTAGGCTTTTTAATGCTCTAAATTTCCATTGGACATATGTATATAAAGGTTCTTGTAATACTTTCGTTACTAGAAAATGTGGTTTATCAAGTTACAGCATAGATCTACATATCTATTTGTCTTATTACTGTGAATCTACTATTCATTAGTTTAATCATCTATCAAGCATTTAATTATTTTTTTTATCAGACTTTGCGTCGTGTAACAATTCAATTTCGTTCATAATTGGTTGAAAATACATTTCTGACACTCGAATCAACATCATGAGTTGTCGAAATATTTGACACTTCGTGACATAACTTCTTAAATATGCGGTACTTAAATTTGGTTCAATATACTTTCTTTAATTCATTCACAATTATACTCTTTCTTAATTCGTTCAATATTATACTCTCTTTAAATAGTTCACCATACATTCTTTAATTTGTTCATTATACCTTCCATCGCTGCGCATAAAACAGATTTAATTAGTTTAAATCTAACGCAAATATCAATGATTCTACACGATTTTACTTTGAAATGACTTTAACGTTAAGAACAGCGCTATGCAAAATTTCGTGCAAGTGACAAATTTTCAAAGAACAAGAAAAATGACTCCTAAGAAAATACGAAAAATAAACTTCTATCTCAAAATCTACATAATTTTAATTATACTGACAAAATTATACGGTTGGTCAATTAGGATAAACACAGAACATTACTACAATTCTACGTAATATAAAGCAATTTCTTCTCTACCTTGAGTTGAATCTGGTCTTGAGAATACCTTCTCTCGTCTGCCAAACCAAGCTTGTCTCGAGCGCATCGCCCACAGCTATGTAGACCGGTTGTGTCGGGACCAGCTGGACACTTCCCCCAGTGGAACAAGGTCGGTGACATGCTCGGGTGAGCGACCTTGCCGTGAAACAGCCTGCTCCGTCCGCTCCGTCTCTCTCGTTCACTGCAAGTCGTCTGGCTCTTCCTTCGATTCCCCATCTCTTCAGTATTGACAACTCTTCTCAAGGTTGAAAATCGTCGTTTATACAAGCGTTTGCGAGTATTCCAGATGTATAAGAACTCTTGTAGAAAAGTAGAGGTTCGTTCTGTGATTTTGCGCATCACGTGGATGTTCTGCTGCGCCTTCCATAATTATGAATTCTGGATTTCAACTGTTCATCTTTGTAGTTTCCACTTCCCTATGATGTAGCTTAACACATGGTCATTCTCATTTCACTGGTGACATTGTTCTGACTTCCCCGTCGCTGCTTTATGAATCGCATTTTTATATAATGTTCAAGTATGCGTTCAAACGTAATAATCGTAAATCTCTTCTTGTAGGAATGTTTTCATACGACGTATAACAGCTTTGTTTAAAACACTGTAATATCGAGTTATATGCTGTTCTGTTCTGCGTGAAAATCTTGCTTGCTCCGCATGTTACAGTCTACTGTACTGCACTCTTCTTCTTCCAACTTTCATAAAGCGTGGCACTATTATAACAAATACTAGCTTCTTCTCGAGGTCTTTACTCGATGAAATCTCAAATTGGAAAGAACTCCTCTGTCCGGTTCTCTGCGCTCGGCGAGTTACTCACTCTGCCTCCCCTCTCGTGGTGTGACGTAACTTCTACCACCTCTCCTTTCTCAGTCCGTAGTTCGACCCTCGTCCCTTTTCCTCCTTCATGACGTAACTCTCGCTTCATGTGGCGTGATGTCTCTCGCAATGTAGACCTCCCCACATTCATGTAATAAATATATATCCATATTTAAATCATTCCTTCTTTCTTGCCTTTCATAATTATATAAGATGCATAGTATTTCACTAATTTCTACACAGATTTTCCCATATCTCATGAATATTAATGAATAAAAGATTTTAATCCACTCTTTTATTTTTCCTGGGTCTTAGTTCATATCCAGATTGGTTCTTAGGTAATGGCCTTAAATAAATTCTGGCGCAGTACGTACCAATCGAGTTCTTGTGATTTCTAAGTTCGCGTTGCCTGAAATTAAGGAATCTGTGAGTGTTTTACTCCAACGATGTGCAAAGGAAGACCCTGACTTTTGCTACTGACAGGAAAATTCTTTTCTGCAAAACGTGCGATAAAGAGGTAAGTTCTTATTGAAAATTTCACATCTACGTTCTTAAATATATTACTGGTCAAACAGTTGAAATTTCAAGTAAGCTGTATGTGCAGCATATGGTACCTACCTAGTAGCTAAGTAGAGAGAAGTCGAAGATTTCGGAGTGTAGACCCATAAGATCCACAGATTTTACATTTCCAAGGCGGAAATTGACATTTGGATTTGCTGGTTTTTCATGGGATCATTGAGGGAGTGCTCATATTTCTACTGCAATATTTGAAAATAATTTCATAGTCCACAATGCTTTATTTTTGTTCATTCAATGTATTTTTTCTCACTTATGCGTACCTAACTATTTATTTTCAGATCAAGATTTCGAAGGGTTTTCAATTTTCCCAACATGAGGCCACAAGTGGGCACTCAGCAAAAGTCAAAGAATTTAAAAAAAGGAAATCGAAGAAACAAGCGCTGATACAACCTTTGTTCAATCAGCAATAGCACTCGGACGAGTTCTCTTCCAGCCAACATAACCCTCGACAAGGTCGAACACGCCGAGATTAGAGCTCTCTTCAAGGACTTTGCAGGAAGAGAGTTGCCTCACGAGTCGACCCTACGTAGAAATTATGTTTCTTCAGAGTATGAAAAGGTATGAATTCATGCACGATTGCCGTATTCCGCATTCTCGTTTAAACAATTTAGAAGTAATTTTAACTTGGATATGGATGGCTCTGTCGTATTGAAGGTAATCTCTCGATAATACCTTCATTCCATGAAGAATATTCATTCAGGTACTTTTTTCACCAGGTTCTACGTGCAATCAGGGACGACATCGGGAGCCACCCAACTTGGTTATCTATCGACGAGACCACAGACAGTTGTGGAAGATACATGACCACATTATTGTTGGAAAACTCAGTCCCAGTGAACCGGGGAAGGGCCACCTAATTCTGTGCAGGGAACTAGATGTGACAAACCATGGTACCATTGTGCGAACAGTGCAAGTATATTTTTGTTAATTTATTTATCGAGTGTTTTGCATTCTACATATGCTCAGTAAAGACTGATAGTTCTGATAGTTAAATATCTCTTACAGTCATAAGACATGTCAGAATCCCATTAAATAAACGGTTCACCCTTCATTCCTATTTCAGACTTGCTGTGGCCAACCTTTTCAGATGAGGAGGTAAACAAAGTACTCGCATTGGTGACCGACGCTGCTCCCTACATGATTAAGGCTGGGAAGAGTCTCAAGCTTCTCTACCTGAAGATGCTACATGTTACTTGTCTTTCCATGCAATGTACCGAGTTGCCGAGGAGCTGCACGAAATATTGTCCAGGGTCAACAGCGTCATTTCTTCAGTGAAGAAAATATTCGTCAAGGCTCCTTCTCGCGTCCGTGCCTTCAAGACGATGCATCCAGAGCTCCCTTTACCTCCCGAGCCCATATTGTCGCGATGGGGAACTTGGATCTTGGCTGCCTTGGATTACGCTGAAAATCATAGGGCAATTGAAGATGTAAGACTATTTGAAATGTTTATATTCTTCTCATTTTTGAGGTTTTCTCTATCATTCTTTTCATATCTTTTAGGTTTACTCCATCATACGGCGCCTAATTTTGTAATTTTCTCAGTTATTCTCCCCTGCTAATGTTTTTCAATTATATTTTTAAAACTTGCTGTCCGCCTTATCAAACGTATTGATCAAGTACATCGCGAAAGCTAAGGCTGCTTTTAAAATGAAGGGTTTGATGCCATCCTTGACTTTCATGAAAGCCTACATGAGCGTCATTCCTGAGGCCATCCTAAAGTTGGAATCGCGAGGGATGGAGTAGGTTGAAGTGGTCGCTACAATACAAGAAGTCGACTCTTGGCCTGGAGAGACCGTGAAACAAAAGTTGGAGTTCGTGCTAGCTCGAAATCCCGGTTGGAGTGCAGCGTTGGACATGCTGCGTGGAGAGTCTGCATCGTCAGAGGATTTTCCAAACTACTCTGCACAAGAAGCAGCATCATTCAAGTATTTACCTCTCATGTCAGTTGACGTCGAAAGATCGTACTCATATTTGAAACTTTTATTGACTTCTTCTTCTTCTCCTTCAAGTGCCTCATCATCCAAAAACATTGGCGATCAGTAGCATGATCTGCTGTTTGTCCATAGCTGTTCTATACAGTGACACTGTATTAAGAAAATAATTCAAAACTGATAATATAGAAAAAATTCTTGTTGTACAGACCAATGCAGATCTACTTCATTGACTCGCCTAATTCTGAACATTTTGTAAATTAACTTTTAAATTGTAACTTTTGTAAGAAAACTTCTCATATATATATATATATATATATATATATATATATATATATATACAGTGTATTCTTGAAACTTGAATGCGAGTGTATCGCAGTGTATCACACATACAATTAGAAAATAAAGCTCGTATATAAATATACAGTATGTTATGGATTTTTCCGTTTCACTTTCCTTTCTTTAGGTTTTAACTGTGTTTTTCGAGCATATTCTGCATATTTAACCCCATATAATGTTTTTTTTTCAAGCATATCTATCGAGCATATAATGGGGTTTTCGAGCAACTCTATCGAGCATATAATGGGGTTTGATGATGATGATGATAATTGTTGTTTTAAGGGGCCTAACATCTAGGCTATCGGCCCCTGATGGTTTGGGTGATCGTGAAAATGAAAATGAAAAGCGAACTTAAAACTAAAACTAACTACTAACCTACATACTAGAAGAAGAAATGGAAAACTAAAGGAGAATAAGGCAAATAAAAGGACAGAAGGAAAAGAAATGCCCTCAACCCTCGGAGAAGGCGGATTGAGGGACTTGGAAGGAAGGAGAGCCATGAAAGGCATATAGGAAAGTGAAAGAGGAGAGGGTCCGCCCCAAAGGTAAGGGACAAAAGGGGAAAACGGACCTAGCTCAGGAATCCCTCGGGGTCGCCAACTCCCGAACTCACCAGCCGTGAGCCCCTGAGGGTGTAGCATTATCTAGGGTGCACCAGAAGAGGTGGGGCTACATACACCCTGCCTCCTTAAGGGCCTTGAGCACAAGGCAGGAGGTAAAAGGAAGAGAAAAAGAAGGCTGACCCCTCGCAGAAGGAGGGTATCAGAAAAGATGAGACAAGGGCCAATTAAGGCGGGAAAGGAAGAGACTCCCTAGGCCTCGGATACCCTAATACCGTCGGGGTCAGAAGAGAACAAGAGTTGACCAAGTGAGGTCGACAGGAAAGAAGACAGAGAGGAGCCCAGCACAAGTAAGTGGAAGCAATGCCGGACTCAGCTGGGGCCCCGTGGTCGCCAACCCACGCCCACAAGATGTGAGCCCCTGGGGGATATAATGGGGTTTTCGAGCATATCTATCGAGCATATCTGGAGACTTTATCGAGCATATCGATCCGAGCCTACATCGGCCCCTAAGGCCCCTTTCACACCGAAGATGCAAGACGCAAGATGCATGCATCCTGGATGCAAGATGCATGCATCTTGAATACCAGACTATGTAATTGGACGAGAGGTTTCACATCGAAGATGCAAGTGCGTCTAGCATCCTGGATGCAAGATGCACTTGCATCTTGAGAACCAGCCGGCTGGAGATTTCAGCGTGCATCTTTGTTGTGCAGTCTTGCATACTCTCCCCTCCCTTGGAAATCTGACTCACCCGACACTCGGCAACACTGTATGTGATTCACACCGTTGCACGTGTGCTTGACTCGCGCCATTTCTTTTGAGTTTCATTAATTTCAGACTTCAATTAGACGTTCTGTTCCAAGTACAAAACTTCCATCCACCCTTCAACTATGTTATCCGACACTGAGAACTTCAACGTGACCTTTGTTAAAGCAATCGAAGACTATCCTGCAATATACGATACTACAAGTAAGGAGTAGGCTACTCAAATAGGGATGACCAAGGGAAATCATGGAAGGCCCTGGCACAAAAATTCGAATCAACAGGTAAGAGAGCTATGTCTTCACCAACACCAGTACAATGAAAAGTTATGTGCTAAAATATATACGCTAGTTTCAATATCGGTGGTTAGACACCTACTGCTAGTTGGCATTTTTCCGTGACGAATTAATGGTATTAATTTTTAGAAAAACCAAATACTCGGCTTCTATTAATAACAAAAAGTAAGCTACAGAATTTAGTGCCCCTATATAATGATTATTATCATAGATCATCATACGAATTATCTTTTCAATCGATTTTATATAGTGATACTTTTACTAAGAAACAATCCTGTAGGAAATATTCCTAAGTAATGTTTTCAGTTTTGAGCTATATTCACACGTTTCAAAAATGAGTTATACTATTCATGGGAAAATATAGTTGCCGTACTTACCTCACCCAGGTAGTGGATTTTAGAAACAAATCTACCACTTTCGGAAAAACAATTAGCCCTGGGGTTCACTCAGCCTACACCAGAAATGAATACCAGGGTAATTCCTGGGAGCAAAGACGGCCGGGCATGGAGCTGACAACTCCATCCCATTTAGTGCCGATATCACAAAGAGTGGAAGCCTCTACCTTCCACTACTCCCGGCCTCCATGGCCTATATGGAGTTGGCTTTGCTTTACTTACCTCAGAAATAGCAGTAGTCTTTCGCAGATACACACAACCGATAATTTGTATCCCTACGACTCAGTGACGGTTCCATGAGATCCAACAACTTGTAAAAAGTCGAAATCTCCATTTTATAATACGCCTGAAACGTTACCGGATGGTTCAGTAATTGCTGAGGCACAATAGCAGGGCCGTGCTCTCAAGCATTATCCCAGTATGGGTGCTGCCATAAACGATTCCTTCTTTGTCTTCGTCTCCTTCTGACTGCACAAGCCAGAATTGTAATTTCGCCATCTGAAGAGTCGGATAATTGATTATTCATTTCTCAAACTCAACCTACTAAACTAGACAGAGATAATGGATATTAAGAGAAGGTGCAAGTGGCACATGCATCTTGGGTGTGAAAGCGCTTTCATCAAGATGCAAGATGCATGCATCCTGCACCCTGCATCTTGCGTCTTGCATCTTCGGTGTGAAAGGGGCCTAATGGTTTGGGCGATACAGTAAACTGGGGGTGAATAGGGACATTAGTTCAAGAAAAAGTCCCATTTGATATTAATACTAAGATTACTGAGCTATGCTAGTGACATCTGCTGTTTTAAACTCCTGGTGAGTTGCTTTTAATGAACTGCTTGGGTTTTATACTCTATGGAATTATTTCAGCAGTTGGTCCACTTGCAAATGTTTATCAGCTGTTTTTATGAGATTGAGTTTGCACTAAAATGTCTTGTGTGTCCGAGATACATTCCCGTAACCATTGAAAAAGTTGTCAGGTAATTGCTATTATTACTTCTGAGATATATTAGCATACATCCATAGTAAAATAGTGATTTCAAAACATGATGATCAGCTATTGTAATGTATGATGCAATTTATTTTGCCTTTCAGGGGTGAATAGGGAGAACATGATTAGGAAGTACAAGAGCGACCCCAGAGCTCATCGACACAAATCTACTGCAAAGGAGGACCTAGAGAAGGCTCTAGAGCAGCGATTCCCAACCTTTTTTACGTCGCGGCGCACTGACTTAAGTTCACATGTAGTCACGGCACACTTGATTTGCGTACCGGTATTTCAATATGTTTTATTATGATATAGTGGCATAGTCTTTGCATGATAAGACTTAAATAATTATAAACAGCTTGTTTTAACGGAAAAGGGATATGAAAACTGCATTTTGGTATAAATAAACATATATTTCAATATAGGAGGAACCAAAATCATGACAATACAATACAAAATTCATAAAAGGTGATTTATGATATTAAGTGTGAAGGGTGAAGCTAAAACTCACTAGTGCTAGTGGGATATTTGTGCCTGACGTCCCTTCATTAAAAGATATTTTCTGGGACGAATGGTTGACAAGCACACCCTCATGTCGTCTTCCTAAGTCTTCAGCTGTGAACGATTTTTTGTCTTTATGGCATCACAGATATAAGACGTTGAAAATTGTATTATTGCTTTCATTGCCTTCTTTGAGATTAACGGATATTAATTTATCACAGGGATCCAAAATGATTCAATGTCAACATTCACTTTAGATTTCTTCAATTTCGACTTTGCTTCAGCTTCTTCAAACAATTTACTGTACTGCAGTTTAAGACCGCGATCATTTCTCACATCAATCAGTTCACTCTCCTCATCAGTACTAAGAGATGCAGTTTCATATGCAGAATCAATAAAAGGATTCCTCATCCAGTCCATTGAAGATACGTCAAGAGAATATTTGTTTATGTTGTTTTCAAGCTGATGTAGGCTTTTCAAAATTAGACCGGAAAGGTTCAAATCAACGTGGCAATCTTTTGTGAGGTCAAACATATCCCATGTTTCTTGTTTTTCTATTTTGGATATCCACCAAGAAAGCTTTTGTCTGTAGACGTGAGAATGTTCTCTCGCTTTCCTTGCATGCCTTTGTTCCAAACATACAATTTCTTAAATATATTGGCTAAAAACCCCACTTTGGAACACCAGGAGTCATCACTAAGAAAATTGGCATACTCTGACTCTTCACAGGTAGAAAATACTAATAACTCCTCTCTGAGTTCATAGAATCTTTGGAGGACACGTCCACGGGATAGCCATCTTACTTCTGTGTGCAACAGCAACTGTCACGCTGTCTTGTCTACGAGTAAAATTTTAATCCACGTATCCAAGTGATTATTATATCCAAGTGTTGCATAAATTTCGTGGCACACCGGTTGGGAATAACTGCTCTAGAGGCTATGAGAAAATTGGCCGTGAGGAATTGACAAGAAGTATTTTCCTCGGCTGTTGAAAGAAACCTTTCACCTGTTATCTCCAGCCATGGAAACCTACACATGCGCAGGTTTCAAGAAAATTGGAATTCATCCTTCAAAGATGAACCAAGTTCTTGATATGTTGCCGAATGAACAAGATGTAGAAGATAACTATCAATAACAGCCTAACTGAATTCCTGAAAAATCAAATAAAGACAGCATTGACAAACCTGGCAGAAAAAGAAAGCTTAATGTACCACCTGGCAGAAGTGTCCATGCACATGACTTAAGATCACAGAAATAAGTGGAAGAACAACACAGCAATGTTGACAGTGATAGTGAGTACAGAGAAGCAAGCACATCAAGGGGCCCTGACCCCTATTCTGAATTACAGTTTGAAGAAGTTGGAGCCCAGTCTATTCATCGGGCATCACATGTTGGTCAGAGGGTGAAAGTGAAATTTGAGAGCCTTAAGGGAGATGGAAAATGTTTCATTGGGAATATCATGAATGTTGTGCGTGTTGGAGTGACTTACCAGGCATCATTTTTGAGAGACTTCCAAGGACAAAAATCTTTATGTTTTTCCAAATGTGGAAGATGTGTCTGCATTTGACCAGGAGCAAATAGTTCACATAATGAAAGAACCCACATTTAGGAGAGGCAGACATAGTTTTAAGTGAAGTTTGTTTTCCATCCTTACCATTTGTCCCCCATCACTAAAACCATTGGTGGTTATATATAGTCCTTGGTGTACGTTTTCCCTATTTTGTATTTTCACTTTTTATTTTTTGCATTCTGTATTTTGTAACATAGTTCTGTGTCCCTAATAACCCCAGTGGCACGTGGGATAGGGTTTTGTATTTTTCTTCATGATTGTCCCCATTGACCCCAACCCCGGGGCAAAAAAGGACACTTTTTATCAATAAATTACTCAATATTCTCAAAAGCTACATTGCTGATATTTGGTTCACAAGAGAGGGTGAAATACAACCTTTCACTTTAAAGAGCTAAAGTGTGTAACATTTCTTGTCCTTGGATTTATTTCTAAAATAATACAAAAATATGTCTACGGTACCGATAATGAAATGTTAACTATAACTACCGTACTGTAATACTAACTACAGACTTACAAACTAGAAGAAGAAATAGTAAACAAATAAAGAATATGGCAAATAAAGGACAGGAGATAAAGAAATGTGTAGCCAACTTGGAAGGAAGGAGAGCCATGAAAGTGGATGATGAGATGGCTTACGAACTAACATACTGAAAGAAATGAAAAAACAATAAAATAAAGGAGATAAAAAGCAATGTCCTCAACCCTCAAAAAATGACTGATGAGAGACCAAGAAGGAAGTAGAGCTATGAAAGGCAGATAGAAAAGAGACTGAGGGGCTGTCCCAAAGACAGTAGAAACAGTGCAACTGATCCAGCATTGGGATCCCTCGAGTCGATAACTCCCGTACTCACCAACCGTGAGCTCTTGAGGGTGTAGCACTATCCAAGGTGCACCAGAAGTGGTGGGGCTACAAACACCCTGCCTCCTCGAGGGCCTTGTGCAGAAGGCAGGGGATAACATGAAAAGTAAGAGAAGGCTGACCCCTCGAAGAATGAGGGATTAGGAAAGATGAGACAGGGGCCAATTAAGGCGGGAAAGTGAAAGACTCCCTAGGCCTCGGATACCCTAATACCGTCGGGGTTGGAAAAGGACAAGAGTTGACCAAGGGAGGTCGACAGGAAAGAAGACGGAGAGGAGTCCGGCACAAGTAAGTGGAAGCAATGCCGAACTCAGCTGGGGTCCCATGGTCGCCAACCCACGTCCCTCTAGATGTGAGCCCCTGAGGGGCAATGTTGATGGTATATACTCACAGTAGGCCTTGTCTCTGCGAGGCATGATACAACACCGCCAGATGATAGCTGCCACCAGAATGAGGATCAGGAGCGCTCCTCCACACACGGTGCCCACTAGCAACGGCAAGTACTCGCTGGGTATCCGCCAACTACCCCACTTCCAGCCACCAGGAGAGCTAGGTGGCGCCGTACCATTATCCTGCCAACACAACAACACTAGTTAATATGATTATGACATTTGTTGTTTTAAGGGGCCTAACATCTAGGTTATCGGCCCCTAATGATTTGGGTGATCGTGAAGATGAAAATGAAATGTAAACTATAACTAAAACTAATACTAACTTAAGAAGAAGAAATGGAAAACAAAAGGAGAATAAGGCAAATAAAGGACAGGAGGAAAAGAAATGCCCTCAACCCTCGAAGAAAGCTGATTGAGGGACTTAGAAGAAAGGAGAGCCATGAGTGACGATAGGAAAGTGAAAGAGGAGAGGGTCCGCCCCCAGAGGTAAGGGATAAAAGGGGAAAAACCGGACCCAGCTCAGGAATCCCTCGGGGCGCCAACTCCCGAACTCACCAGCCGTGAGCCCCTGAGGGTGTAACATTATCTAGGGTGCACCAGAAGTGGTGGGGCTACAAACACCCTGCCTCCTTGAGGGCCTTGAACAGAAGGCACCCTGCCTCCTTGAGGGCCTTGAACAGAAGGCAGGAGATAACATGAAAAGAAAAAGAAGGCTGACCCCTCGCAGAAGGAGGGTATCAGAAAAGATGAGTCAAGGGACAATTAATGCGGAAAAGGACGAGACTCCCTAGGCCTCGGATACCCTAATACCGTCGGGGTCGGAAGAGAACAAGAGTTGACCAAGTGAGGTCGACAGGAAAGAAGACGGAGAGGAGCCGGCACAAGTAAGTGGAAGCAATGCCGGACTCAGCTGGGGCCCCTTGGTCGCCAACCCACGTCCCACTAGATGTGAACCCATGGGGGTAATGGGCTAAAAATGCAAGCTGAAAACAAAATTATGTCACAGGTTTAAACTAACATTGAGGGCCTGAAATTCCTCGTCTTAATGCTAGTGATCGGTCTTCATGACCCTGCCAACAAATCAAGCATAAAAATGTAGTTGTGTCTGTATGTTACTCTTAAAATAAAAAAAGCTACATCCACCTATAAAGCTGACAGGCAGACAGTTTATATACCCGGAAAGAACATGGGACTATTGCCATTTCGCTAAATTTCCCTTTCCCTTGGGCACTCGGCAGAGGCTAAAATACCGGTACCGTACGCAAAATGTCGAATTTGTAGAACAACCCCAGCGTGTGAGAAACTATACTCGGCAGGTCTCAAATAGTCCCTGAAAACCACATTTCATTTTAAGGTCCTAGAACCAACCATTTCTGAGATATTTCCAAAACAACCACCTCTTTTTTATTATTATAATTATTTTGTTTTAGTGTGGTAACCACATATCCATCCGCTAGACATTCAACTGACGCGACCTCCCGGGCTCGCGCTCCTTATATACTCAGAGGAGGCGCGCATGTAAGTCGTCAAGTACGGCCCGGGAGGGCGCGTCAGCCGGATTATCAGCGGATGAAATGCTTCGCCACGCGAGGCAAACGCCCCGCGATGCTGCTTTATTAATCAAATTGCAATACATGGTCAACAAATAATGTACACTATTTATTTTTATGTATCGCATGGCATATATGAAAATTATTTACAATTTGACATCAAGTTTAGAAACGTAATAAAGTGCCTGTGGTGTCCCTAGGAAGAAGTCGCTGAATTCACCACTGTATGATGTTTGTGGATTGTTTCCTCCACTTGTGCAGGAGATCGCCGCATACAGCGTGATTGATCCGGATTCTATTTAATTTTGACCAGGTCTTTCTAGGCCGAGTGAACCCTGGCACCTGCTCAGTTATGCATGGCATTACTGTACTCTCTGGAGGGGCAAACGGATTCCTATCAGAAGACCATCTCTCAGTCAGGTTGAATTTGTTAGTTGCAAGATTCTCCGCTGTGCAGATAGGTGGGTGTCTTGAACGTAATCGTTTCACAGGTTGATCACCAATGTCTCCATGGATTGGTAGTTGTTTGTTGTCTGGATCTTTCTATATTCTCTTATCAAAATGTTGCATCGCGGCAAATGAGGTGGTGGGATGTGGCTGAGGATAGGAAGCCATTGTGTAGGAGTTGACATAATTGTTCTCGTTATTCAATTGTACATCTATTAAGGGGCATAATATCTAAGGTACCAACCCTAATGGTTTGGTGACCGTGAAAAATAATGGATCAAATGAATAACTAAAACTAACCACTAACTTGCAACTAACTTACGAACACAAGAAGAAAAGGGGAAGAAAGTAATAAGATTAAAATACGACAGGGAGAAGATAATGATGATGACTGTTGCTGTTTTAAGGGAAGTAACAGCGAGGTCATCTGTCCCTCCTAATACAGAAAAGTTACGACAAATTTGGAAGAAACTTAAAATCTTGTGGTGGACGCTATATATGAGAAATAAATAAAACAAATAAACGGAATATATATTAACAGAAACTGATCATTAAAATAATAAACAAAAATATATGGGAGAAAACAGTTCTTTGAATACTGATGATACTCTCATAAATATATTTCATTCTGATGGCTGGCCCTAACCCAAATGCCCTAAGCCCTGAAAGAAAGAGGATTGATAAAGATGATAATTGTTGTTTTAAGGGGCCTAACATCTAGGTTATCGGCCCCTGATGGTTTGGGTGATCGTGAAGATGAAAATGAAATGCAAACTTAAATCTAAAACTAACTACTAACCTACATACGGCGTCAACTGGGGTGAGATTGGTCCTACAGGGTGAGATTGTTCCACATGGAGAAGTTTTAAATATATTTTTCCCTTTGCAGTCGGTTGGGGAAATTTGGATTGTGTGGCCTCTCATGTTTTTAAGGACATATGTTGGCCACACTGAAACAACTTTTTAAGTTTCAGGAGAATTCCCATTGGGGCAGCACTAGTTTGTTTTGGCTTTATATTTTATTGGCGGGAATAACATCTGATAACTTTCACATGTGTGATTGGCAAGAAAAGTGGCAAAAATTTGGTAAGTATACATTTAGTGCTGAATATTATGCTGATCAAGAAGCAACCAATATTTTAAAGAATAAATGTATGTATTCTGCAATAGTTAACAAATTAGTTAAGAAGACAATTTTGAGGTTAAAAAGGGGTGACTTTGGTCCTGGAACAATGTTACCCCATTTTAGGTTAACTAGTTGAAGGAAATAAATTTGATAAATTGCAGTTTATGAATTGGATCAAATGATGTTAATTGAGTTTACCAAACCAATTTTATAAAGTAGAATGAACTTTTTCCTATTTTCAGCTCATCATGCCTAGGAAGTACAATCGTGTGGTTGGATCTCGTCCCTGTATTAGATATTCAGCTGAAACATTAAGCAAATGCCTAGAAGACATCAGATGTAAGCGCCTCTCTCAACGTGAAGCTGCAGAACAGTGTGGTATTCCCCGCAGTACAATAATAAACAAGTTGAAAGGTGTGCGCAGCTCAGTTATTGTTGGGTCAACAGTGTTCTCTTCGCAGGAAGAGGAGGGTTTCAAGAGCCACCTGTTGAAACTTGCAGAATTTGGATTTCCTGTTACTGAAATAGACTTACGGTTCTCCATCAAGAATGACTTACTCAAGACCGGCAGAGTTGTGTCCAAATTTAAAAATAATATGCCAGGGCCTGATTGGGTAAAATTCTTTTTAGAACGTCATCCCATTCTAACAACTCGCTTTTCTTCAAACATAAAAAGAATAAGAGCTGCTGTCAGCAAAGAAATGATTGAGGAATACCAATACAATTTGGCGAAAGAGATTGAAAATATTCCACCAACACACGTCTGGAACTACGATGAAACGAACCTGCGAGATGATCCAGGTCTAAAACATGTAATTTGTGACAGAGGGACTAAGTATTTAGAGCAGGTCTGTAATGCAACAACATCTACATTAGTGATGTTTGCAGGCAGTGCTAGTGGGGAACTGATGCCTCCCTATGTTGTATATAAGGGAGAGCATTTGTAGGATACATGGACACTGAATGGGCCCAAACATTGCCACTACAACAGAACTAGCAGTGGCTGGTTCGACAATTCCACAATCAAGGACTGGTTTATGAACCTGATGTTGCCAAGGTTGAAACGACTGGATGGTCCAAAAGTAATAATTGGTGACAATCTTGCTTCCCATATCAGTGAGACAGTTCTTAAAGCCTGTGCAGATTTTAATATTCGCTTCATTTGCTTGCCACCCAATTCTACTAATTTAACACAGCCATTAGATGTTGCAGTATTCAGACCAGTGAAAATGGCATGGCGAAGAATTCTCTCAGAATGGAGAGAAACCGAGAGTGGTAGCAGAGTATCCTGTATCCCGAAATAAATTTTTCCTTCTCTTCTAAGGAAGTTAATTGAAGCAATCTCACCCAATGTGAAGCAAAATTTGATTTCAGGCTTCAGGAAATGCAGTATCTATCCACTGAACAAACAAGAACTTTTGGACAGATTTCAAAGGCTCGAAGAGGTTGACATGAATACCATAGGGGATGCTTTTCTGAAACGCCTACTGGAGAAACGTAAAGACATTGAAGGAGTCAATACTGGAAAGCAAAGAAAGAAAAAATTAAGAGTGCCTGCTGGGAAGAGTATTACATTTGAAGATTTGAGAACTGAGTCTGAAAAAGAAAAGCCAAAGAGAAAACCTGGACGTCCCAAACAAGCAGTAGATCAGAATACAAGTGATGATTCAAATTAATCCACAGAAATGGAACTGGGATCCGACCATCTGAACAGACCTTCAGCGCAGAAGAGAATCAAGACTTCAATCATTCAACTAACAGTACGGTGCCCGTTTAGACCGGAGTCCGCACGACCACATATGCATTTTACCAATAATCAGTCAGCACGAGAGTCAAAATATCCCGGAGCGCCAGATGGGTTAAAGCAAATCGCAAAAACGACATCAAACTAAAAAAAATGCTTTACTGATTTTTGGCTCAATGCAACAATAAGGATAGAAGGAGATTTAATTGGGAGAAACACATCTGGTAAAATTATCTCAGTTTATTTTAAAGTTAAAATCTGACTGCAAGATGCTCAAAGCAGCATCACTCCACGTGTGGCGATCCACACTCTTATTTACACACAATATACAGAAATTTTCCAAACACATTTGACAATCTTTTTGGAAACACAAGTCCGATTAATAGTCCTGTGGACTGTGTTCCAAAATTATTAATCTTTAATTCCAGTTCAAAATTAATTGTCCATACTGGAAATAACGTAGATCACTGTTTGACTATTTACATGATATTAACACTCGTAGAATAAATGTTTATAGAATTCTTAAACTTTCACTTGTTTTTCCAGTTTCAAAAATATATCGTCGAAAATATTATCATCATCGAAGCAACACAAATTATTAACACATATTAATAACATCTGAAAAGTATTTGACCTTGAGCATAGCATCGAAGAACTGTGCGAAGCACAACAACAATTAATTGTTCTTCTGACATTAAACATTCGAGAAGTGACTCGATTATGAACTTCAAGTTCCAAACAAAATACATGATTTCTGAATCATCAACTTGATCAATAAATGGCTGAACCATTCAACTATTCAATTTCCCACTTGGAAACATTATGAAAAAAATATTTATATTTATGGCCATTTCTAGTAACTTTCACAACTTGCAATTCTTCGACAGAATGCGGAAATAAGAATTGTAGTTTTATAATGAATTCATTTAGTTCATGGCACTAGGATTGAAAATATCCTTCAAATTATTCGTGGTTAAAGAATTATTTTTAATTGGCAGTGGCCCATTCTATTATTTGTGTAAGAACACAATATTACAACAACAACGGCAAAGGTCTTCCTCTGAAGAAGAATCAACTACTATCATGACAAATCCGGGTTCTAGCAAAATCAAAGTCTAAATGGAATTCGTAAACAAGGTTGAAATAAGAACTGATGGTTTCAAAGAAATAACCTTCGGGTTATTCATACGACGAAATGTGTGGCTCCAATACTCCTACTATAAACCTGAGCCATCGAACCTGCTATTTGATTGATGCTCGAAAAAACCTTCATTCCTGCGACTTAACATGCGCACCTGGGAATGGCATTTCAACTACTCCACACACATAAATTTTCTTCCCAAAATTTATACAATAAATCAAGCCTCTGCTTGTTATCAACACTGGAAGATTAATAAACTTACAAGTTTATTTTATTTTACCATTCAGTTCAACCCGTGAATTTACCATACTTATAAAAAGCTTTATTTCACTTTCGAGTGTATTTACGTCATGATTTTATATAAATACAAAAATATCCTATTTGATACAAATATCATTTGCTTCCCGTTTCATGCCTCTCCGTGTTATATGAAAAATATACTTTGCTCAATGCAAATATCAACTGTTCAACCAAAACTGAAATGTTGGTTGAATGCGGGCTTGCGCTAACCACTCTCCTTCGGAAAATCTCCTGTTCCAGACTAGAAATGTTTAAACTACTCCATAGGCTCTTTCTCAATACATATGATTATTATAAAATATAATATCCAAGAATTATTTAGAAAAATTATGAAAATTATCATTATTATTATTAGTGGATTATTATTATTATTATTTATATCATTTCAAATATGTTTAATTATCATCTCATTATGTGAGAATCCACATGTTCGAACCTTAGAATATGGAAAAAATATCCATTCCTCAACAAAAATAAATTTAACTTTTACAGTTACATCGGGGGTTTTCCGTGGTTTCCTTAAAATATGAAAATTTCAAATAAATCTTCGAAATGCTCGGTCATCGATCCTAAACTGTTCTGAGTGCTGAAAATGCTCAGAATAACTCTAATAAGTCTTGCGTAAATCATTGCAAGATTTAAATACGACGAAAAAATGTGTTGGTCATCTGCAGAAAATAGTTTGTTCCAATTAGCTAGGCATAAAATAATTCAAATGTGGCTTACATTTCTTGATGGTCTTGAAGCGTAGTAAACCTGGTCTGTACCAGATTTATCCATAGACATGCCCTATCGGACAAGCACGTATAATCCTTGTATCGGCCGCCATTGTAGACCCACAATTCGTCTAGTCAGACATAGTGGTAGTATCTTTTGACGTTTGAATAAACTGTGGTTCCCTTTTAATATGGGCTTCTATCAAAGCCATAACAGTTTGTTGAAATAGGGTCAGATCTAAGTGATCTCTTCTTAGATATGTCAGTTGTAACATAACTCACTGTAATCGCATCAGTACAAGAAAAACATTGACAGTCTAAGCAATTAACGGCTGTTCTGAAGATCGTTCCCTGGGCATGGTTTATTAATATCACCATCTGCCATGCGCTAAGCAACCTGCAGTTTCCCTTGCGTAGACTAATGAACGCCACCGTTATAGACTAGTCTTCAGTGTACTGACAGATCGAAGTGGTTAACTAGTTACAAAAATGAAAACTGACTTGAAATGGATTTAAACATCCAAGTATTAAGTTACTACTGGACTGTGACAAAATACTATAATCTAGACAAAGTCTAGCATATGTCCTTTTAGAAATATAAATATTTCCACCAATGTCTGTAGAAATCAATCACCTCAGTGATTCTCCTCACCAGAAACTTACTAAGTTCCAACTCGTTTGCGCAGCACTTCTCGTGACTATCACGATTTGAAAAGAACTTCTGCGTAGATACGGCAACCATGTGCCTTGGCTCAGCGTAGACGCAACTTGCTTGCCAAGTGCTTGTGTTGAAGTGAGCTGACCATGCCTGCTCCAGCTGGCTTTTATTCAAAACGGTCAGGGTCACGCGTCATCGCCTGATATCTAGAAATCCTCATATCTCTTGAACCCTGGTCCGATTTACTTGATACTAATTGCGTTCTCTTTCATTTGGCCGTGCCAGTAATCTGATCCCAGTCTCAAGTCTCTGCTCCATAGTTAACTATTTAATCAATAAATAGCCTCCACCTCTGCTATTACTCGCTACGTCACTTGATATCCAACTATCGGTAATTTTCTTCTAAATGCTTCTCGAAGCAATGTAGCGCGATATTCAAATATCTGAACTTTCAAAAGCGGCTACAACCTTTCCCTTGATATCTAGGTGTCTGAAACTTGGAATACCCATTCCTAGAGTTGGGCACATCCACCCCACACCTAGCAAAAAATAAAAATTGAAAATTTTTTATTTTTCCTATCTACACATTAAATCATCTGGTTCTTGAATAATATATCTTCAAATTCGATGCATTATAAGTTCCCACGATGTTACCAGTTCGTGTATTGGCTACTTCATAGCTTCCATTATTGTTTACTTCCACAATACGATAGGGTCCAGCGCAAAGGCTTGCAAATTTCGAGTACACTCGATTTTGCACGTCAGAGGGTGTAGGTCTTTTCACTAAAACAAGAGTTCCTACGCGCAAGGGTCTGCGAAAACGCTTTCCTCTCACTCTGCGCTCTCTCTTCTCAGCTTGACTCCTTAACTTGTCTAAAGCTAGAGTTTCCCCCATCTGACGACTTGGTTCAATCTCAGGTGGAATAGAGATGATTCGATCCCATAATCGTGTTGGTTTAATTCCATGATGTAGCAACATAGGAATCTGTCCAGTACTCTCATGAATCGTAGAGTTGATGGATTCGGATGCTAAAGAAAGAACATCCATCCATTTCCAATGCTCGTTTGGACAATAGAGGCGGCAAAATTTTGCTATTTCAGCCATCACGCGTTCCGCTGGATTGCTCTCTGGATGTCTAATAGAACAAAACAATTGTCTAATCCCAAGATTATTCATGATGGTTCGAAATTCCAAAGATGTAAATTGAGGTCCACGATCTGATAAAAGGAATTCCGGTTTGCCTGCTTCCGGAATCACGCTGTCTCTAATTCTCTTCGCACAATACTTTGCGTTTGCCTTCTGAATTGGATGTAACATGGTGTATTTGCTGAATACATCCATGGTCACCAAAATATATCGGTTACCTCTTTTAGACTTTGGGAGAGGACCATATAAATCAGTCGCGAAGATTTCGCAAGGCTTAGAAGGAATAATAGGCCTTGGTAATTCTCTCAGTAATCTAGAATTATGTTTACTCCTTTGGCATAAGTCGCATTCTCGAATAGTGTTTCTGACAGTTTGTCGCATTCGCTCCCACGAAAATTTCTCTTGAATCATGTTGACTGTCTTATCTACTCCAGCATGACCTGCGATTCTATGTGCCATCCAAATAATGGGTTTTTGCAATCGTGGAGGTATCACTACTCTCAGCTTCGTATGGTCGGGATCTGCAAACTTGTAGATTAAACCATCTAACATCATAAAATCTCTTGAAATTCTTTCAGTTTCCACAAAATCATCATCATTGGGATCCATGTTTCCTTGTAGAAAACGAAAAATGTTCCTAAGACGTCGGTCTCTCCTTTGGGATAAATGCAATAACCTCAACCTTCTCAAGGTATCTTCATCTTCCTGCGTCAGGTTAACTTGAAAAACCTTAGATGTAGACTCCACGGCTCTACTCAATAAATCAGCTCCCACATTCAACTTTCCAGGAGTGTGTTCAATAACTAGGTTGAATTGCTGAATAAAAAGTGACCATCTAGTTATTCTATCGCTGGCAAAGTTTGTTCTCAAAATAAACTCCAATGCGTGGTGATCAGTCCTCACAATGACAATGTCCAATCAACATTTTCTTCCATGACTCCAATGCGAATATTACAGCAAGTGCTTCTAACTCTGTGGTGTAATAATTTCTCTCTGATGGACGAAGTTTCCTGCTAATGAACGCCAGGTAATGTCTCTTGTGGTCTTCATCCTCTTGAAGTAGAATAGCTCCAATCCCTACGGTGGATGCATCAGATTCTATGATGAAATTCTTGGTAAAGTCAGGATACTCCAATTTCACACTGTTTACCAATAACCTCTTGGCATCTTGAAACGATTGTTCACAATCTTTATCCCATTTCCATTTATTTCCTTTCTTTAACAATTCCTGCAATGGCGCAACTGTCTTGGTGAAATTTGGACAATGCCCTGCAAAGAATTGGCATGTCCCGAGAAAACTGCGGACATTCTTTACTCTAGTAGGTCTAGGGAAATTTGCAATAGCTTGTATCTTCGTCTCATTGGGACGGTATCCTTCTCCATCCAAAATGTGACCCAAAAATTTTATTTCCTTTCGAAAGAACTGACATTTTCGAAGGTTTACCTTAAAGTTCGCTTTTCTCAAATCTGCAAATAACATTTGAAGATGTAACAAATGTTCCTCCTTAGTCTCTGATGCAATCAAGATATCATCAATATAACGAATTGCTATCTCTTTTACTTCAGGACTCAAATTTTGTTCCAGGGCTCTGATCAAAACTGATCCAGATGTTTTAACTCCAAATGGTAGACGGCGGAATACATATGTCTGCTGGTCAAACATAAATCCTGTAAACTTCTTAGAATCTTCACTAAGCCTAATATGATGGTAGGACGAAGTGAGATCAATATTAGAGAACCAGACCTTGCCTTGGAATTTTCTTAACAGTTCCCTAATGATTGGTGGTCTGTCATACTCTGGCAGTAATCTTGAATTCAAATTTCGCGCGTCTAAACATAGTCTCAGACTTCCATCTTGCTTAGACACTACTGCTAATGGATTGACATAAGATGTAGTGTACTTTTCAATCACATTATTGTTTTCCATTTCCTTGATAAGCACTTTTACTCTTTCTCGATGCTTTTCTGCTACTGGATACAATTTAGCATGAAAAGGTGCATCATCATTTACACGAATATGATATTCAAAATCCTTAATTTCACCAGGTTTAATGTCAAAAATATCTTGATACTCTTCCAAAATTTTCCCTAGCTCTGGGGACTCCTTCTCAGTGTAGACTTCTCTTCCTTCAGCTTCATGAAAAATCAGAGACCATTGAGCATCTCCCTCGATGTCTTCCTCTTCTTTTCCCTCGAAGTTTATCTCTTCGGTATTCTTGAATCTAATCGTCTCTGTCTTCATATCTATCACTGCTTGATATTTCTGAATGAAATCTGCTCCCAATATCATGTCAAAAGCCATGTCCTTCATTACAACAAATACATGTCGGAAATCATGTCCTCCAATCGTAATACATAAGTATAATTGTGTTTTACACATAGATATTTTATTGGGTATTATTCCTTGGATCTTAATTCCTGATACTGGAATCTCCTCTAAATTCTCCTTGAGCTTCCACAGAATATAAAGCTTCTCACTCACCAGACAAAGCATAGCCCCAGTATCGATCAAAGTATCGACAGGCGTACCAAATACTTCGCATGATATGATTGGCATTCTAATTCTGGTACCCATTTATTTTCGTTCGTCATTCTGTTGAATTAAGTCATCATCCTCTGCTTGCCATTTAATAATTCTGGAAGTGAAAGTATTCAAAATTCTATCTTCTACTGTGAATTCGAAGTTTTTTTTTTTTTTTCATTACTATTCCCCCGGGATTGTTGTGTTCCCGATGGACCTGGATCATTGGGCCTCTGCTCCAAAAATTGCAAGTTATCTTGGTGTCTTGCTTCCAAATTTTTCCTTGTGTCCTTGTTAAACTCTTCATTGGACTGACGAGTATCTACATTCCCTCTGTTATTGTAGTTGTTTCTACCATAATATCTTCTTTCCTGGTACCTTCCTTGACTATCTCGTGGTCTTCTCCATCGAGTATTGTATCGATTACCACCATCCGGTCTTGCATATGGCTTGTAACTGTATCTGTTACTGTACTGGTTCCATCCTCTCTTATTGGAATCTTACCTCGGCGATTTCTCTTCTCGCTCCTCTCGAATCTCTCGAGGTGTCTGAGAATAACTGTCAGCCATAACAGCATACACAGCGTTGTTATTCTTTACTCCCTTCTGATGGAAGAATTGAGCGTTTGTATGATCCAGCTTCTGTAATACTTCATCAAATTGTTCCATATTATAGATATCAGCAGCGATCAAAGTCCTCTGGACGTCTGCTGGAAACTGACGTATCAATGCAGTAATCAACTCGTTATCTGGCATCGGCGGATCTAAATGTTGGAGTTTAGACAGCTGTCCAGAAAAGTACGTAGAGTATCGAGTCGGTTGTGACGTCGAGAATCTCTTCGAATATAACTCTGCTCTGACTTGCTGTTGGGTTTCCGGGGACCAAAACTTCTTCAATAGCCCACGAGAAAACTCCTCAAAAGTGGTTAGAGTGGATCTAAATGCTCTAAACCAAAGAAGTGCAGGACCTTCCAAGAACTTCCCTATCACTCGGATCTGTCTTTCTTTAGGGATCTTAGAATCTTTCAGGTAATCACCTGCTTGTCTCAAAAATTCCACGGGTGTCACAGAATCTCGCCCTGAAAATTTAGAAGGCTTATCCTCTATATTCTTAAATACAGTTATGGGGTTGGATTGAAATATTGTCCTGACCTCATCCTGTCTATCAGTCTCTCTAGCTGCTCCTAGATTTATCTGTATCTGTTCCTTTCCCCGTACATTTGGCATTTTCAACAGATGATCAGACTGTTTCTCATACTTAATTTGAGTTTTCATAGCCTCAAGTTCCTTCTGGTTTTCTTCTGCCATCTTCTTAATTGCTTCAGTTTCTTTACAATTGTCCTTAACATCAGTGGATATCTGGTTCATAACAGCCTCATGACTTTTCAATGACCCTGTCATATCTGATATGTCCTTCTGAGTTGCTTGGATATCTTTGGCAATTACTTCGATATGGGATGACAAAGATTCCCTAATCTCCTTGATTCCCTCTTGATTCTCCAACTTGAGTGTGTCTTTAATTTCATTGACAACTGTGGTTTTGATTTCAGTTTGCAACTCACTAATCACACCTTCTCTTATTTCTCCCATGACAAGTTCTTTGAATTGTTCCGTTAAACGTTGAACAACTAGAATTCCCATCTCGTTACTCTCCTTCTTCACTCTGACTTCCAGGTTGACCATGTCTTCACCAACTTTCCTAAGACCATGTTCTATCCTATCAGCTAAGCTTTGGGATCGAAGATCGGCATCGCGAAATTTTTCGTCCATTAAACTTGCGTTAGTAGCTAATGAAGTTTCGAGCTCATGTGTTTTATCGCATAATTTATTCATTTTACTTTCAAGTGTCATTTTCAGAATTCTCTTTAAACTTACTTTCCATTGAATTAAATTTACTGTTTAAATTTTCTTTCAAATTACCCTTTAAAGAATCAGAACTTTCTTTAAGTTTATCATTCAAATTTTCTCTAAGTTTATTTTCTAAAGAATCAGAATTTTCTTTGAGTTTATTTTCTAAAGAATCAGAATTTTCTTTAAGTTTCTTTTCTAAAGCCTCAGTATTTTCTTTCATAATGGCTGCTACACGCAGTCCAGCCTCTTTTGAACTCTCCTCCAAACTCCTCATCATCCTCATCATTTCTTCCATAATTTTCAATTATTATTCAAAACTTAGGGGTATACAACAGTGGCAAACACAAGCTTATAACTAGAACAAGAAATATGAATAGCTAATTGGAACACTATAATAAAATGAGATTTGTCCTAATATCGACGTGATGGAAAAACAAAATTCTCTACTTTTACGAATTACATTTACCACAATATCACAAGAAAATATGCAAGTTCTCAAATATCCTCCACCTGGATTCTAATAATGTGTATATCCAGTCATCGAACGTTTACTACTGAATTTACTTGACGCCCTAATGGTTAAGCCATTATCAAAAATAATCAAACCCATTCTAATTATTAACCAAGTTAAATTTTTAATTTTCCCCACTAATTGGGTTTCCTACTAATTTATTCATCCAAACCAGACATCTCTCAACACCCAAAATATTTCTATAAAAATTATCACAATTTAAAATCGGCATGCGATTGACCATGTCTAAATCGAGCCCCACGTTCGAAGCCATTTATCTCTCTATCTTATTTTATGTGCCCGTTTAGACCGGAGTCCGCACGACCACATATGCATTTTACCAATAATCAGTCAGCACGAGAGTCAAAATATCCCGGAGCGCCAGATGGGTTAAAGCAAATCGCAAAAACGACATCAAATTTAAACAAATGCTTTACTGATTTTTGGCTCAATGCAACAATAAGGATAGAAGGAGATTTAATTGGGAGAAACACATCTGGTAAAATTATCTCAGTTTATTTTAAAGTTAAAATCTGACTGCAAGATGCTCAAAGCAGCATCACTCCACGTGTGGCGATCCACACTCTTATTTACACACAATATACAGAAATTTTCCAAACACATTTGACAATCTTTTTGGAAACACAAGTCCGATTAATAGTCCTGTGGACTGTGTTCCAAAATTATTAATCTTTAATTCCAGTTCAAAATTAATTGTCCATACTGGAAATAACGTAGATCACTGTTTGACTATTTACATGATATTAACACTCGTAGAATAAATGTTTATAGAATTCTTAAAATTTCACTTGTTTTTCCAGTTTCAAAAATATATCGTCGAAAATATTATCATCATCGAAGCAACACAAATTATTAACACATATTAATAACATCTGAAAAGTATTTGACCTTGAGCATAGCATCGAAGAACTGTGCGAAGCACAACAACAATTAATTGTTCTTCTGACATTAAACATTCGAGAAGTGACTCGATTATGAACTTCAAGTTCCAAACAAAATACATGATTTCTGAATCATCAACTTGATCAATAAATGGTTGAACCATTCAACTATTCAATTTCCCACTTGGAAACATTATGAAAAAAATATTTATATTTATGGCCATTTCTAGTAACTTTCACAACTTGCAATTCTTCGACAGAATGCGGAAATAAGAATTGTAGTTTTATAATGAATTCATTTAGTTCATGGCACTAGGATTGAAAATATCCTTCAAATTATTCGTGGTTAAAGAATTATTTTTAATTGGCAGTGGCCCATTCTATTATTTGTGTAAGAACACAATATTACAACAACAACGGCAAAGGTCTTCCTCTGAAGAAGAATAAACTACTATCATGACAAATCCGGGTTCTAGCAAAATCAAAGTCTAAATGGAATTCGTAAACAAGGTTGAAATAAGAACTGATGGTTTCAAAGAAATAACCTTCGGGTTATTCATACGACGAAATGTGTGGCTCCAATACTCCTACTATAAACCTGAGCCATCGAACCTGCTATTTGATTGATGCTCGAAAAAACCTTCATTCCTGCGACTTAACATGCGCACCTGGGAATGGCATTTCAACTACTCCACACACATAAATTTTCTTCCCAAAATTTATACAATAAATCAAGCCTCTGCTTGTTATCAACACTGGAAGATTAATAAACTTACAAGTTTATTTTATTTTACCATTCAGTTCAACCCGTGAATTTACCATACTTATAAAAAGCTTTATTTCACTTTCGAGTGTATTTACGTCATGATTTTATATAAATACAAAAATATCCTATTTGATACAAATATCATTTGCTTCCCGTTTCATGCCTCTCCGTGTTATATGAAAAATATACTTTGCTCAATGCAAATATCAACTGTTCAATCAAAACTGAAATGTTGGTTGAATGCGGGCTTGCGCTAACCACTCTCCTTCGGAAAATCTCCTGTTCCAGACTAGAAATGTTTAAACTACTCCATAGGCTCTTTCTCAATACATATGATTATTATAAAATATAATATCCAAGAATTATTTAGAAAAATTATGAAAATTATTATTATTATTAGTGGATTATTATTATTATTATTTATATCATTTCAAATATGTTTAATTATCATCTCATTATGTGAGAATCCACATGTTCGAACCTTAGAATATGGAAAAAATATCCATTCCTCAACAAAAATAAATTTAACTTTTACAGTTACATCGGGGGTTTTCCGTAGTTTCCTTAAAATATGAAAATTTCAAATAAATCTTCGAAATGCTTGGTCATCGATCCTAAACTGTTCTGAGTGCTGAAAATGCTCAGAATAACTCTAATAAGTCTTGCGTAAATCATTGCAAGATTTAAATACGACGAAAAAATGTGTTGGTCATCTGCAGAAAATAGTTTGTTCCAATTAGCTAGGCATAAAATAATTCAAATGTGGCTTACATTTCTTGATGGTCTTGAAGCGTAGTAAACCTGGTCTGTACCAGATTTATCCATAGACATGCCCTATCGGACAAGCACGTATAATCCTTGTATCGGCCGCCATTGTAGACCCACAATTCGTCTAGTCAGACATAGTGGTAGTATCTTTTGACGTTTGAATAAACTGTGGTTCCCTTTTAATATGGGCTTCTATCAAAGCCATAACAGTTTGTTGAAATAGGGTCAGATCTAAGTGATCTCTTCTTAGATATGTCAGTTGTAACATAACTCACTGTAATCTCATCAGTACAAGAAAAACATTGACAGTCTAAGCAATTAACGGCTGTTCTGAAGATCGTTCCCTGGGCATGGTTTATTAATATCACAATCTGTCATGCGCTAAGCAACCTGCAGTTTCCCTTGCGTAGACTAATGAACGCCACCGTTATAGACTAGTCTTCAGTGTACTGACAGATCGAAGTGGTTAACTAGTTACAAAAATGAAAACTGACTTGAAATGGATTTAAACATCCAAGTATTAAGTTACTACTGGACTGTGACAAAATACTATAATCTAGACAAAGTCTAGCATATGTCCTTTTAGAAATATAAATATTTCCACCAATGTCTGTAGAAATCAATCACCTCAGTGATCCTCCTCACCAGAAACTTACTAAGTTCCATCTCGTTTGCGCAGCACTTCTCGTGACTATCACGATTTGAAAAGAACTTCTGCGTAGATACTGCAACCATGTGCCTTGGCTCAGCGTAGACGCAACTTGCTTGCCAAGTGCTTGTGTTGAAGTGAGCTGACCATGCCTGCTCCAGCTGGCTTTTATTCAAAACGGTCAGGGTCACGCGTCATCGCCTGATATCTAGAAATCCTCATATCTCTTGAATCCCTGGTCCGATTTACTTGATACTAATTGCGTTCTCTTTCATTTGGCCGTGCCAGTAATCTGATCCCAGTCTCAAGTCTCTACTCCATAGTTAACTATTTAATCAATAAATAGCCTCCACCTCTGCTATTACTCGCTACGTCACTTGACATCCAACTATCGGTAATTTTCTTCTAAATGCTTCTCGAAGCAATGTAGCGCGATATTCAAATATCTGAACTTTCAAAAGCGGCTACAGCCTTTCCCTTGATATCTAGGTGTCTGAAACTTGGAATACCCATTCCTAGAGTTGGGCACAGTACATCACCCTTGATATTCAAACAGAAGAATGAGTTGAAGAAAGGTGACTTTATAATTGTTCGTTACAACGGAGAAGAGTATCTAGGAATCATCCAGAAGCTACCTACTGATGATGAGAAAGGACCCACTGTCAGCTGTATGCAGAAGTCTGTTAAAAGTTGGAAATGGCCTAAGAAAGAAGATTCCCTAGAATACGAATGGGGGAATGTAATCAGTAAAATTGCCCCTCCTAAACTATTAAGTAAAAGGGGATTCTTCAGTGTGCCAGAATTAAATTATTTTGTTTAAGTAGAATTTTAATGGTTGCAGTACTTTAACAAGGTCTTACTGGTACTTTGAACTGTGTTAAATATATTTAGTGTTTGTTCATTTGACCATTACAGACTAGTGTTTGAAGAATTGTTTAGCATTTTATCTTTTTGAAATCAAGTTTGACATTTTTTGAAATTTTCGCGTTTGTTTTCTACGTTTTTTACAATAAACATAATATTTTGGGGTACTTTAATCATAGATTGTATTCAACCTTACCTGGTGTAGGGGTGACATTAGTCCAGAGTCCACATTTTTCTGACTCTTTATCTCAAATCTTATGATACATTCTTGGTTTATTAAATATTAGATTACTTCTATATTAATTTTACTTCATATAATAAAATTTTTCTAAATTTTTGCAATTTTGGTATGAGTTTCAACACAATCAAAACATAAACGAACACAGATAACGGACCTATCTCACCCCGGTTGGAAGAAATTGAAAACTAGTGGAGAATAAGGCAAATAAAGGACAGGAGGAAAAGAAATGCCCTCAACCCTCGAAGAAGGCGGATTGAGGGACTTGGAATGAAGGAGAGCCATGAAAGGCAGATAGGAAAGTGAAAGAGGAGAGGGTCCGCCCCAAAAGTAAGGGACAAAAAGGGAAAACGGACCCAGCTCAGGAATCCCTCGGGGTCGCCAACTCCCGAACTCACCAGCCGTGAGCCCCTGAGGGTGAAAGGAAGAGACTCCCTAGGGCTCGGATACCCTAATACCGTCGGGGTCGGAAGAGAACAAGAGTTGACCAAGTGAGGTCGACAGGCAAGAAGACAGGGGAGCCCGGCACAAGTAAGTGGAAGCAATGCCGGACTCAGCTGGGGTCCCGTGGTCGCCAACCCACGTCCCACTAGATGTGAGCCCCTGGGGGTAGAAAGAGGATTGAGTGACTTGGAAAGAGTAGGGCCAAGAAAGACAGACAGGAAACGGAAGGAGGGGAGGGTCCGCCACAAAGTCTCTGGAAAAATGGGAAAAAACGGACCCAGCTCAGGAAACCTTCGGAACTTCTCGAGGAATCAGGAAAGATGAGGCAAGGGCCAATTAAGACGGGAAAATGGAAAACTAAGCCTCGGATGCCCTAACACCTTCGGGGTTGGGAGAGAACAAGAGTTGACCAAGGAAGATCGACAGGAAAGATGACAGAGGGGCATAGCTCAAGTAGGCTACTGCTCGGGTCCAAGCTCTGTGAACTTGCGGGGTGAGAAGAAGGGACATGCGAGAAGAGAAGGGCCCGCCGTGTTATCCGGTATTTCTGTCTATTCCAATACTGCTAACATGGGGCCATTGCTCAAACCACTGTGGTGTTGCGAGTGAGTGAGTCACCGACCAATGTGTTTGGTTCTGTTACTACGCACGGACCGGGAACCCGCCACGTCTGGCATCAATCATCATAATTATATCATCATCGCGTGCGATCCACATTCCTCTCCGGTTGACGGAGCTTGGACCCGAGCAGTCAGTGGAAGCAATGCAGGACTAAGCTGGGGTTCCGTTGTCCCCAACCTACGTCCCACAAGTTGTGAGACCTTGGGGAGGATAGATCGACAATTTGCAATTAAGGCAGGAAATTTTAGACTCCCTACCCCTCTACTACCCTACTACCGTCGATGTCGGAATCGAACAAGAGTTGACCAAGAGAGGACAAGTAGGCTAAGAGGAAGGAATCCCGGACTCAGCCGGGGTACCGTGGTCGCCAACGCCAAGTCCCACTAGTTGCGAACCCCTGGGGGTCTCAATGATTCTGCTACTCATTAGACTCGGTTGTATGTTCTTACACAGTAATGTTATGTAACATTTGTTGAGTTAGCACCAGGTCGACAGAATGCGAGGACCAACCATTAATCAACAACACAGGAATGTGACACGAGCGTAGCTTGTACGTGACCTTTCTTTCCGATGCCCTCATTGCGTTCAACAAACATTAAAATATTTAGTAGCCTCTTTGTTTATAAGCTGTGCACTATTCACCGTTATCACAACAGTCTCGACCAACTCAGTTTTTAACCATCGCCTGCGCCGACTCCGCGAACCTCTTCGTACTTGATGTCGATGAATGTTTTAAGGGCCCTAACATAGCCTATAAATAATAGTTTGGGTGTAAGAAAACTGAGAAATAAAACTAACTACTGACTTACAAATAACATGCCGTACTAGAAGAACATATGGAAAAAATCAAAGGAAAAAGGAAAGTAAAGACAGAGAAAGGAAATGCTCTCAACCCTCCAAGAAAGAGGGCTGAGGGACTTCGAAAGAAGTAGAACCCTGAAAGGCAGATGGGAAACTGAAAGAGGAGAGCAATAGATTATGATGATGGTAATTGTTGTTTTAAGGGGCCTTACATCTAGGTTATCGGCACCTAATGGTTTGGGTGATAGCGAAAGCTGAGATGAGAATGAAAACTATAACTAACTACAAACTTACATACTAGAAGAAAAATGGTAAACAAATAAGGCAAATAAAGGACAGACGAAAAGAAATGCCCTCAACCCTCGAAGAATGAGGATTGAGGGACTTGGAAGGAAGGAGAGCCATGAAAGGCAGATCGGAAAGGGGAAAGAGGAGAGGGTTCGCCCCAAAGTGAGTGAAAAAAGGGGAAAAACGGACCCAGCTCAGGAATCCCTCGGGATCACCAACTCCCAAACTCACCAGCCGTGAGCCGTTGAGGGTGATGCACTATCTAGGGTGCACCAGAAGTGGAGGGGCTACATACACCCTGCCTCCTTGAGGGCCTTGAACAGAAGACAGGAGATGTCATGAAAAGAAAAAGAAGGCTGACCCCTCGCAGAAGGAGGGTACCAGGACGTGATGCCGAACTCAGCCGGGGTCCCACAAGGTGTGAGCCCCTGGGGGATGAGAAGAAAAAGGTCTGATTCTTCTAAGAATGTGGAATACCCCCTAGGGAATCAAAATATAAAGACTTGGGTTGGGGACCACTCTGTTTTGGGAAGCTGAGTTTACCCATGGCCAAGCCATCCTCCCTGAATGTCACCTACTCCAATCACGGGCAGTCTGTAGGTGCTACCCAGCCAAGGGAAGGTTCGCCGAGCTAGAAACATATTGCCCAGGGTCCGATGTTTTACGATGCCTTATCGGCATGTACCCCTCGGCGTATACGAGTAGAAGAGAGTTTTCCAGCACAGGCATATACACACATCAAAAAAAGTTTTGCATCACCTCGGTTCCAAGAGTTCCGGAACCGTTAAATACAAAGGGAATAGAGATCAACACAAACAACATTTCAGCTCGTTTTATTGCTCATGAGACCCACACATTGCATGTTGTACCATCATACAGCTAGACGTTCAGCATTTGTGGTCCAGATTGCAGTACACACCACTACCTCTAATACCCAGTAGCACGTCCTCTTGCATTGATGCATGCCTGTATTCGCCGTGGCATACCATCCACAAGTTCATCAAGACACTGTTGGTCCAAATTGTCCCACTCCTCAACGACAATTCGGCGTAAATCTCTCAGAGTGGTTGGTGGGTCAAGACGTCCATAAACAGCCCTTTTCAACATATCCCAGGCATGTTCGATAGGGTTCATGTCTGGCGAACATGCTGGCCACTGTAGTCGAGCGATGTCGTTATCTTGAAGGAACGCATTCACAAGATGTGCACGATGAGGTCGAGAATTGTCGTCCATGAAGACAAATGCCTCTCCAATATTCTGCCGATATGGTTGCACTATGGGTCGGAGGATGTCATTCAGGTATCGTAAAGCCGTTTCGGAGCCTTCCATGACCACCAGTGGCGTACGTCGGCCCCACATAATGCCACCCCAAAACATCAGGGAACCACCACCTTGCTGCACTCGCTGGACAGTGTGTCTAAGACGTTCAGCCTGACCAGGGTGCCTCCAAACACGTCTCCGACGATTGTCTGGTTGAAGGCATATGCGACACTCATCGGTGAAGAGAACGTGATGCCAATTCCGTGGGGTCCATTCAGCATGTTGTTGGGCCCATCTGTACCGCGCTGCATGGTGTCGGGGTTGCAAAGCTGGACCTCGCCATGGACGTCGGGAGTGAAGTTGCGCATCATGCAGCCTATTGCGCACAGTTTGAGTTGAAACACGACGTCCTGTGGCTGAACGAAACGCATTATTCAACATGGTGGCATTGCTGTCAGGGTTCCTCCGAGCGGCAATCCGTAAGTAGCGGTCATCCACTACAGTAGTAGCCCTTGGGCGGCCTGAGCGAGGCCTGTCATCGACAGTTCCTGTATCTCTGTACCTCCTCCATGTCCGAACAACATCGCTTTGGTTCACTCTGAGACGCCTGGAAACTTCCCTTGTTGAGAGCCCTTCTTGACACAAAGTAACAATGCGGACGCGATCGAACTGCGGTATTGACCTTCTAGGCATGGTAGAACTACAGACAACATGAGCAGCGTACCTTCGTCCTGGTGGAATGACTGGAACTGATCGGCTGTCGTACCCCCTCCGTCTAATAGGCCCTGCTCATGCATGGTTGTTTACATCTTTGAGCAGTTTTAGTGACATCTATGAACAGTCAAAGGGACTGTATCTTGGATACAATATACACAGTCAACGTCTATATGCCGGAGATCTGGGAACCGAGGTGATGCAAAACTTTTTTTGATGTGTGTATAATGTAGCTGTGTGGGGGCCTGCGTAGCCAGGCGGATACTATACTGCAGGGCACATGGCGCATCAACATGTGTGTTGCCATACCGGACAGGCTCTCGAGCGTAGTCTCACACAATGTGGCCTTTCCCCTAACAGCACGCACACCGTAAATTTTGAGTGCCAAAACTCTAAAACATACGTACGGAAAAACATAATAAAGGTTATATAGCACAAAAGTGTCGTTTTAAGAGCTGGTTTTCAAACCCTCAACAGGGGACAAAAAAAAAACACTAAGTGTACCTGTGTAGGTATATTTCTATATTTCTTCCCTTCCACCCACAGAGGGACAATCACAAGACAAGTCGAAAGTCTAAACATATAGCCAAGGTCGCCCCTTTTAGTCGCCTCGTACGACAGGCAGGGGATACTATGGGTGTATTCTAAACATCCCGCCCACAGGGGGTATATCTATGCCGATATGTGTGCATCAAAAATGATGATCATAATTGTTGTTTTAAGGGGCGTAACATCGAGGTTTTCGGCCCCTAATGGTCTGGATGATAGCGAAAATGACAATGAAATGAAATGGAAACCAGTACGAAAATTAAGTGAGACGGAAAATACTTACAAAAAGGAACTCAGATTGAAACTACTCACAAAATTGAGAGCCGCAATACTTACAAAAGGGAATTTTAAAAAATACTCACAAAAGGAATAGATAGAAAAATACGCACAAAATGTAGGCTAGGTTCAAAATACAAACAAAATGCAATGTAGAGTTGAAATACTTACAAAATGAAATTGAAATTCAAAATACTTACAAAATGCAAATGAGATCGAAAATACATACAAAATGCAATTGAAATTGAAAAAACAAAATGCAATTTAGAGCGAAAAAGGCCGGTTCAGATTCAAAATACTCACGAAGTGCAATTGAAATTGAAAATGCTTACAAGATGTACGTTAGATTCAAACTACTCATTTGGATTGACAATACTTACAAAATGCAATTTAGATTGAACATACTCACAGAATGTAATTTAGATTAAAAACACCCACAAAATGCAATTGAGAGTCAAAAAACTTGCAAAATGCGGTTTAGGTTGAAAATACTCTTACAGAATGCAATTGACATTCAAAATACGCACTAAAATGTCCTGCTCCTACATTGAAAGACGTACTAAAAGCAATTTAGAATGTCAGTCCTTACAAAATGCAATTGAGGTTGAAAACACTCGAGAAATGCAATTTAGATAGAAAAAAACTTACAAAATGCAACGTAGATTAAAAATACCTACAAAATGTAATGTAGATGCAAAAAAATCGCTCAAGAGAATTTAGATACATGGGGAACCAATTAACAAAAACAGTGCGGGAATCTTAAAAGAGAAAAGGAAATATAATGAAAAGAAAACAAGAGTTATGACCCCTCGAAGAAGGAGGTATCAGGAAAGATGAGACAAGAGCCAATTAAGGCGGGAAAGTGAAAGATGATGATGATGATGATGATAATTGTTGTTTTAAGGGGCCTAACATCTAGGTTATCGGCCCCTGATGGTTTGGGTGATCGTGAAGATGAAAATGATGATGATGATGATGATAATTGTTGTTTTAAGGGGCCTAACATCTAGGCTATCGGCCCCTGATGGTTTGGGTGATCGTGAAGATGAAAATGAAATGCAAACTTAAAACTAAAACTAACTACCAACCTACATGCTAGAAGAAGAAATGGAAAACTAAAGGAGAATACGGCAAATAAAGGACAGGAGGAAAAGAAATGCCCTCAACCCTCGAAGAATGCGGATTGAGGGACTTGGAAGGAAGGAGAGCCATGAAAGGCAGATAGGAAAGTGAAAGAGGAGAGGGTCCGCCCCGAAGGTAAGGGACAAAAGGGGAAAACTGACCCAGCTCAGGAATCCCTCGGGGTCGTCAACTCCCGAACTCACCAGCCGTGAGCCCCTGAGGGTGTAGCATTATCTAGGGTGCACCAGAAGTGGTGGGGCTACATACACCCTGCCTCCTTAAGGGCCTTGAGCACAAGGCAGGAGGTAAAAGGAAATGAAAAAGAAGGCTGACCCCTCACAGAAGGAGGGTGTCAGGAAAGATGAGACAAGGGCCAATTAAGGCGGGAAAGGAAGAGACTCCCTAGGCCTCGGATACCCTAATACCGTCGGGGTCGGAAGAGAACAAGAGTTGATCAAGTGAGGTCGACAGGAAAGAAGACGGAGAGGAGCCCGATACAAGTGGAAGCAATGCCGGACCCAGCTGGGGTCCCGTGGTCGCCAACCCACGTCCTACTGGATGTGAGGCCCTGGGGCATGCAACAAAAACATGCTCCTATAAAATGAGTTAGTGACAATAACAATACATAGATCCCCAGGGTCTCACAACTTGTAGGACTTGTGTTAGCGACATCGGGACCCCAGCTGAGAGCGTCATTGCTTCCAACTACTTGTGACAGGCTCCTCTCCAATTTTCCGTCCGATCTTACTTGGTCAACTCTTGTTTTCTTCTGAACTCGACGGTATTACGGTGTCACAGGCCTGGGGAGTCATTCACTTTCCCGCCTTAATTGACCCGTGTCTGATGTTACCTGATGCCTCATTTTTCGAGTGGTCAGACCTCTTCTTTTTCTTTTCATGGTATCTCCTGCTCAATGCCCTAAACGGGGAAGGGTGTGTTTAGTACCACCACTTATGGTGCACCCTGGATATTGGTACACTCTCAAGGGCTCACGGCTGATGAGTTGGTGAAATGGCGATCCTGAGTGATTCCTGAGCTAGGTACGGTTTTTCGCCTTTTCCAGTGAATCTGGGGTGGATCCTCTAATCTTTCCCATTGCTATCTGCCTCTCATGGCTCTCCTTCCTTCCACAAGTCCCATAATTCTCATTCTTCGGGGTTGAGGGCATTTTACTTCGCTCCTGTGTTATTTACCTTTAAAAAAAAAAAAATCTCTTCTAGTTTGTGAGTGTGTAGTTAGTGGTAGACTAGTTGTAGTTTCCATCTCCACGATCACCCAAACCATTAGGGGCCGTTAACCTACACCGTAGGCCCCTTAAAACAATAACTGTAATTATCATCAAAAATACAGAGAGATTAGAACACGTATTGAGCCTATGAACTCTCGAGGGCTTGCTGCAATCCATTGCACGCATACTGACGTAAAGCGACAGGAAGTAATGCTGGATTTTCCCGCCACTCCTTCCCGCAGGTGAGAATTACGTCACTTAGCAATTAAACTTTATCACTGGCAATGTATTACTGTATATACCAGATCAAGTACAGGTCGCACGGTGCCTGTGTAACTACGTGGTTATTAGTTTCGAGTTGCCACCTTCTGGAAACCACACACAAGGGCGAACAGGATTCAATACATTTCAACCAGAGCCCTCTTCCCAACACCGGAGTAGCGTTATTCCTTATTTGAGGGGAGAAAAGTCTAGGTCATGCGTCACTAATGGTAACAGTGAAAAAGGGTGATGCTATAACAAAGAGCAGGGAAAAAACGAAATATGAGAAATAAAAGACAGGGGAAAATGTCCTCACTACTCGAAGAGAGGACTGATAAGACTGAAAAAAGACCCATGGAAGGTAGATAGGAAAGAGAAAGATGATGATGATGATAATTGTTGTTTTAAGGGGCCTAACATCTAGGTTATCGGCCCCTGATGGTTTGGGTGATCGTGAAGATGAAAATGAAAAGCGAACTTAAAACTAAAACTAACTACTAACCTACATACTAGAAGAAGAAATGGAAAATTAAGGAGAATAAGGCAAATAAAGGACAGGAGGAAAAGAAATGCCCTCAACCCTCGAAGAAGGTGGATTGAGGGACTTGGAAGGAAGGAGAGCCATGAAAAGCAGATAGGAAAGTGAAAGAGGAGAGGGTCCGTCCCAAAGGTAAGGGACAAAAGGGGAAAACGGACCCAGCTCAGGAATCCCTCGGGGTCGCCAACTCCCGAACTCACCAGCCGTGAGCCCCTGAGGGTGTAGCATGATCTAGGGTGCACCAAAAGTGATGGGGCTACATACACCCGGCCTCCTTGAGGGCCTTAAGCAGAAGGCAGGAGATAACATGAAAAGAAAAAGAAGGCTGACCCCTCGCAGAAGGAGGGAATCAGAAAAGATGAGACAAGGGCCAATTAAGGCGGGAAAGGAAGAGACTCCCTAGGCCTCGGATACCCTAATACCGTCGGGGTCGGAAGAGAACAAGAGTTGACCAAGTGAGGTCGACAGGAAAGAAGACTTGAGATGATGATGATTATGATAATTGTTGTTTTAAGGGGCCTAACATCTAGGTTATCGGCCCCTGATGGTTTGGGTGATCGTGAAGATGAAAATGAAAAGCGAACTTAAAACTAAAACTAACTACTAACCTACATACTAGAAGAAATGGAAAATTAAAGGAGAATAAGGCAAATAAAAGGACAGAAGGAAAAGAAATGCCCTCAACCCTCGGAGAAGGCGGATTGAGGGACTTGGAAGGAAGGAGAGCCATGAAAGGCATATAGGAAAGTGAAAGAGGAGAGGGTCCGCCCCAAAGGTAAGGGACAAAAGGGGAAAACGGACCCAGCTCAGGAATCCCTCGGGGTCGCCAACTCCCTAACTCACCAGCCGTGAGCCCCTGAGGGTGTAGCATTATCTAGGGTGCACCAGAAGTGGTGGGGCTACATACACCCTGCCTCCTTAAGGGCCTAGAGCACAAGGCAGGAGGTAAAAGGAAGAGAAAAAGAAGGTTGACCCCTCGCAGAAGGAGGGTATCAGAAAAGATGAGACAAGGGCCATGTAAGGCGGGAAAGGAAGAGACTCCCTAGGTCTCGGATACCCTAATAGCGTCGGGGTCAGAAGAGAACAAGAGTTGACCAAGTGAGGTCGACAGGAAAGAAGACAGAGAGGAGCCCGGCACAAGTAAGTGGAAGCAATGCCGGACTCAGCTGGGGCCCCGTGGTCGCCAACCCACAACCCACTAGATGTGAGCCCCTGGGGGTGAAAGAGAAAGAGTACGACGCCCCAAAGTCAGTGGAAAAGGGAAAAACTGACCCAGCTCAGGAATCCATTGGCGTCGCCAACTCCCGAGCTCACCAGCCGTGAGCCCCTGACAAATTAATTGACTTCACTAACAGTTGACTTAATGATGATGATGATGATAATTGTTGTTTTAAGGGGCCTAACATCGAGGTTATCGGACCCTAATGATCTGGGTGATAGCGAAAATGATAATGAAATGGAAACCAGAACAAAATTATCTGAGACGGAAAATACGTACAAAAAGGAACTCAGATGGAAACAACTCACAATATGGTCTTACAAAGGGGAATTTAGAACGAAAAGTTGCACAAAAAGAAGAGATTGAAAAAATACCCACAAGACGTAGGCGAGATTCAAAATACGTACAAAATGCAATGTAGCGTCGAAATACTTACAAAATGCAACTGAAATTCAAAATACTTACAAAATGCAAATGAGATCGGAAATACGTACAAAATGCAATTGAGGTTCAAAATACTTACAAAATGCAATTTAGATTGAAAATACTTGACAAAATGTAATTTAGATTCAAAACACCCATAAAATGCCATTGAGGATCAAAATATGTGCAAAATGCCCACCAAACAAAATGCAATTTAGATTCAAAATTCGTGCGAAATGCGGCGTTGATAGAAAATTCTTACAAAATGCAATTGAAATTCAAAATACTCACTAAAAGGCCCGGGCACATGCATTGAAAGACTTACTAAAAAGCAATTTGGATTGTCAATCTTTACAAAATGCAATTGAGGTTGAAAACAATCGCGAGATGTAATTTAGATCGAAAAAACATACAAAAAGCAACGTAGTGTTTTAGATCCCTTATTTAGGGGTGGTAGGACCTAAAACGGAAGAGTTACTGTATTGATTTTGAATGGAGTGTCTAAAAGGGGGTAGCTGCCTTTGGAGGGGCAAGCTGACCAGTGTGGAGTGTTGTTTAGCGTTAGGAACTAGGGGGCGCTCCTATAAAGACTGTAAATGTGGTTTAAGGGATGTAGCCTTAGCACGCGGGTCGATGTACTAGTCGCCCAGCCGGCTACTTATTATATAATCACCTTGCTAGTGTCAGCGGTTCGGCACGCGCTTCACTTGAGCACGCGAGCCGCTGTGAGGAATACAATGACGTCTGAGTTGGCGTTATTACTACGGTGTGTCACGTCTGACTGTGACGGGAGTAAGGAAGGACGTGGGGACGTGAAGAAGAGTGTAGATCAGTAATGCAAGTGTAAGAGACTGACCAAGTGTTTATTGGTCAGCAATGAGTAACTGTTAGTCCCTTTTAAGGGATCTTGTGATGTTATAATGTGAGTACAAACTGTGGGTGTTAGGTTACAAAAGTAGGATTCTGAACACTGACTGACTGACTCACCTCGGTTGACACTGTCGTTAGCCTCCGGCTGTCTCGTCGAAGCACTGATGATGGAGAGATCCTCGTGACCCACTTAAGGCACCTTTTATACCTTTAGCCTCTGTTCTGTCAGCGCGTTGTGGCATAGTTGAACCAGTTTGTAGTATGTCGCTGTGTGTCATAATTACGCAAGGGTTGAGCTGCTTTATGGAGTAGCCAGCTGCCCTTATAGTATTGATGGATATTGGGTAGGCTTTTAAAGGGTTGCCTTTTATGAGATTTAGACAGATGATGGGGGGGATGATCTCTAAGGGGTGCATACCCCTTGGGTATTGTACAAGCCTCTTCCTCCATTTGGTCGCGTCCTCGCGACCGGGAAGGGCACTTGGGGTTGGGATGTTGTCGTAGTAGTTTTTGAATCCCCCTCGTCTCTTCTGGTGGTGGCGTCGTAAGCGTCGTCGTATGGAACGGGTGTCGTCGTGCAGAAGTGTAGGTGTGCGGTCAGCCCGTGTTCAGAGGGGAGGGTTATGGGGTGTACATAGATATATATGTATATAAATTTTACATTGCATGGTGAAATGTGCATTAACATTGTTGAATAAAGAAAATAATTGCTATTGAGGCACAATCGCCATTGCCGTTGTCGGCATAAAAAAGAAAAAAAACATGGTTATACATGGTTACATAGTTGTGCAGGGAGGAAAAACCCAGGGCCGAACGGATGATTGCGTCGTCCGCCCTATCTTGGGGAAAAAGTGCTCCCTGCAATAAAGAAGATAGGAGAGAATAGAAAAAAATGGGTGTTCCAGGGTATAATTTAAAGGAAATATTTAAAATGTATTTATTGGTGTGGGATAAAACGGAACACCCTGACAAATGGGGAAGTTAGAAGAGAGAAAAATGAAAGAAAACAATTCACAGACATTGGTTACGTGTTACCTTAGCAAACGAAACAAAACAAAACAAAAATATAAACATCGTGTACACGTGAACTTGATAAACAGACAAAAATATATATAGTGTTTAATGTATTATGTTGCGATGCTGACATTTAGGAATTTCCATTGGAATAATTGCCCGTGGGCGCATGAATATGTATGTAGTTTACTCTTTAAAATTATGAACTACAATGACCTTATGTCTACTTAAGCGCGCTAAACCCTTATAATTCTAGTTTTTGTTTGGATCCTCGCGTGCACGCTACCTGTTTGTACGTACGCTTGCCGTATCACGGCTGATCCTATACGGCCACCTCTTGGCACGGTTGAGTGGTCGTACCGCTTGCAGTGTATTCTTAATACCTAGTCTGTGAAGCATCCTCTGTGGGTGAATGCTTGCACACTTGGCCATGAGGGTCGCCGCCACATGCCGGTTGCGCCCTCATCGCCGTAAGCTGCGTCGCATTTTGACGCTTCAAGTGTTTTTGTTTTATGCAGATCTGCCAGCAAGCCTGATGCCCCACAGGCATCATTCCTGCTGTGCAGATTATTGACGTGTAGCTGTAAAAAAAAATGTAGTGAGTGTGTAAGTGAGAATGAATGTTAAATGGAGGTTAGTATGCACAGGTATAATACTACAATAAGGGGGCATTAAATAGCATGTTGCTGCTATCTGGCAGCAAAATCATAATTACACGTGTCATATTCTAGGTGACAATGCCTGCAAAAAAAAAATGGAGAGGTTAACCAAACATTGAAATTCCCTATTCCATATGCCGCTTCCTGTGGCAGCGTTGCCACAGTCTGAAGCCCCTTTTTACCTGTGAAAAGAATGGCATGGTTATTATTACTCGATATATGGCCGGGCTTACCCTATATGGTGCCGTGACGTCATTTCCTAATGTGTTGTAGTATTGGGCTTACCCTGGCAACGAATTTGGGCCGCCAGGCGCCGAAATTTTACCTCAATATATGTATTAAAAAAAATTGTCTTAAATGTAAGACTATGCTACATTATAATAACTTATCATGAGTTATCGGACTTACCCTGATGACGGATTTGTGGGTCATCAGGCGCCGAACGGCGTTCTCTTATACTACTTATTCTACTTATGGTATATATAAAAAAAACTACATCTAAGCCGAGAGGGTTGCCTTAATCTATTGCCGAAAGATGCTGTGCTGAATTGCAACAGTGTTCATTAAATTTGCTTAATCCTAGGTTGCGTGTCAAATGCAACCGTGTATAACTAAATTTGGCCTAGGACGATCGCCTGTGAAAAAAAAAAATGGCGAGGTTTAGAAAAAAAAAACCATATTAGTACCGGTTGAAGCTGGTCTTTTACTGAAAAAAAAAACATGATTAATGTTACTTAGCTGCAAGGCCGGGCTTACCCTATACGGTGCCGTAATGCCGTAAATAATATATAGTTGGTCTTACCCCGGTAGCGGAATTGTGGTTACCGGGTGCCGATATATTCCACTTTGATTATTCCCATCTTAATCTAGTATTGTCGGGCTTACCTCGGTAACGGATTTAAAGTCACCGAGTGCCGATATATTCCACGGTGATCTATATATACTAAAAAAATGTCTTAAATGTAGGTGTATGTTACCTTATGTCTTACCTTACTTATTTAACTTATTGATAAAATTACTTAACTGTAAAACTATTCTGTATTTACATGCCGAGTGGACCTTATTCTAAAGCCGAAATGTGCTGTGCTATTATTAGCAGCAGCTGTCAGTAAATTTGCTTACATCTAAGTGACCTTAACATGGCACTATGACTTAAGTACTAAGATTTAGATGGAGGCTGGCCGCTTGATTTCTCTCGCGGGGGCGCCCTTGTAGTACATTGTCGGGACCGGAACCCAACAATGCCTCGTAGTCCCCTCCGTTTTAATACTATTGTCGACATCTATTCTAGGTCTTAATACTAGTACTAACCTATTCGCAGGTGCTTACGGTGCCACTAAGCTAACCGTTTCGCCCGCTGTAACTTTCGTGTTCATAACCGGGTGCTGTTCCTATTCGACGTAGGTGAGCCGCCCACTTGGCTCCTGTGAGGGGCGCGCAATGCCCCATCTCTTAATGCCCTCTGACTGCCCGATGCGTCGTCATTTATGTGGGCATTGGAGAGTGTGGTCCAATGGCATAATATCCTCCGGGAAAAAAGCGTCCGGGGAGTCCTCTTGGCCTGTGTCGGCCGCAATATTTGTATTCATATGTCCTCCGGGAAGTGAGCGTCCGGGGAGTCCTCTTCGCCTTAATCGGCATTGCTGGGTTGGCCCACTGAACCCTTTTGAGTGCCCGCTATGCTACTCATTTAAGAACTCTGGCGACCCGTTGTCGTCCATTTACGTGGGCGCAGGACCGAATGAGCGCGTACATTCCATATATATATATTCATATTTCATTCTGCATTATTGATTACCGTCGTGGTCTTCACCTTCACCTCGCGGGGTAAGGACTTGTCGGATCTAGGATTGGTCCTGCTGAACCCTTGGATCCTGCTTCACTCCTGACGAATAGGAGTCTGACTCCCCGCCATGGAAGTCCTACTTACGTAAATTTAACTAACAGTCTAGTCATAATATGGTCGTCTCTAGGGATAGCTCCCGAGGCCGGCGCGGAGTGAGCTATTTCTCCCGCCATTCTCAGAAAGTCTCCCTGCAGGTCTTGGCTTCGACGACCGTGGCTCAAAGTGGGTTTAGCATCCCTTCCTCCCAGGGGCGGTTTATGCGCACCTAGGATTCCAGAGCTTGCCCGACCAGGCCGCGAATGCTTTGACCTTACGTGGTTCGTCTATTTGGTCTAGTCGTCAGTAATTTGATGAGCCAACTGGGGTAAGGGTCCACATCGCCTTCCCCAGCTCTGCTCCTAGTGTTGTGCTTTTGACCTTTGGCTAACGCCGGTATCATCAGCCAGGGTGTTTCAGATTCCCTTTTTTTTTTTTTTTTAAATATAGGTGTAACCTGTGTAAAAAGTGTCAAATGTAAAATACTTCCAGTGTGGTGGGCTGGTAAAACCTCTACATACGTAGACTACTTTAGGCTACCTGTGCTATATCAGCTTCTCCAGCGATAATGCTCTTTTTTAACCTTGATGGAGGTGTTAGTAGGGTCTGTGGCGTCAGGTACCCTGTTATTGTGATCTGGGGGTAGTTATCTGTAGAGTGGGTTAAAGCAGGGTAGGAGGAGGTTGCGCACTTCCGAATTCCGCGTTAGTGGCGGCCTGGAACCGGTTTTTGTGCTGGGATGCTCCTACAGTGAGTGGAACGGGGCAGGTAATTCCCGGGGTTGCAAAAAATAAAATAAAAATCCATGCCGGTCTGATATCAATATCCCCTGGTGAATGGATGGGATATACATGCATGCGTCTGGATATGAGGCGTTTGCACTCATGTATGGATAGGTGTAGGTTGAGGCATAATACTAATATATTTCCCTCTCATGCGGGATGATTTAAATTTAAAAAAAAATGGTTAGTATTTATTACTTATGGCCTCATCTCTCATATGGAGATGTGCATTACGCTTAGTTGGTGTTTGCCGATGCACCCCTCTCATTCAGGTGATAGCGGTGGGGCTCAAGGCGTAGCATGCCCTTTCTGTAAACACATGAAGTTTACCAACCCTTATGTATACTTTGTAGTGTAGTGTAGCTGTGCTGGTCGTGTTCATGTGTCTGCGTTGTTTATGTTTGGACGTGAAAAGGTTATGGGAAGGGAGTAGAGTGGGACGCTGTTAGCATGTTCTCTTGTCATCCTCCCTTGGTCCATGTTGGTTTTCTATCCGCGCTTTGGGATAGCGAAGCTTCACGCCCTACTCTGGTCCGTTATAGGGCTAAGTCCTAGTCGCCTGGAATGATTTGTTTCGGGACTAGGGTCGCAAAAAGAAGTTGTTAAGGGGAGGTCCCGTTTCCTCAAAGTCCCTATGTTCGCCCCTGATTGGTGAGCGCGTTTGTGTGTGTGTGTGTGACTACGCTCCGCTACACCACGCGGACGCCTGGTCTGCTGTAGGGCTAAGTCCTACTGTGTATATTGTGTATGGGTAGGAAGCGCCCGTGGCCTGCCAACGTCTTTACGAACGTGCTACTCTGGGCCTGCGACAAGTTTTGGTCTGTGACGTCTGCTTGTTGATAAATGCTTTCGCAGTGTTGAAAAATGTATAGTGTTATGATTGTTCTGCATTTGTTTATTCATGGTCACTGCCACTACACAATCGCGTTTTGTCATCGACAGTGTTGCAAAGTGGCTACGTCTGCAAGTCATCAGTTTGTGTGTGTAACTTCAGGCCGGGATTTTATGTAGGTTAACCACTGTTGCGTGTTTTTCTGCACGTATGCCAGTGTGGTCATTGTGTTAAATTCCTGGCGGCCCGATGTGGTAATCCGCCCTGCTACTATTGCCGTTGTGTGGCCATTATTCCGTAAGACCGTTGTCTTACGAAATTTATATGTCTCTGTCTGGAAAGTCCATTTTCCCTGTCAAGTGTATTTCTGGAATTTTATGCCTGTCATTTGGCCGCAGGAATGTAGTATTATCTGTCTAAGCCGTTATATGGGCCAATTTTGGTGTGATTGGAAGGCCGTCTGCTTGTTTTTCCCTGGCGTGCAATTTTCTCTGGGGTTCGAACCCGTGTTCTATGTAATTCTCTGTGTTATATGTCTGCGTTGTTCATGTTCTGCGGGCATTCTGTCTGTATTTTGTTTGTGTTTCTCGTACCGAAAATACCGTTGTTTAGTTAGTTTTCGGTACGAGGTTTTTGTGTGTGGACATGGGTTCGAAGCCGGTTGTCTGTAAAGATTTGGTGGCCATTTCTGTGCCGCCTACACTATGGCAAATGGGCTGTGTGTTTTTCTATGCGCAACCCCTAGTATACCTTCCTGCGAGGAGTTTGCTTATTTTTGCCCTCTCCTCGTAGTGTAAATTTTGAAGATATAGGGTTCTTGGGTTGGCTATGAATGATTCCGTGCAGTGTGCTTTGGGAACTGTCGTCTGTAAGGCTCGCAGTTTATCACTGAGGTCTGCTTTACTGCTGAGTATGATGGTGTCGGGTTGCAATGTCTTGCGCGCTCGCTTGTTTACTTGTTTCGATAACGCTGTGTATCCGAACATGTGTTCTTAATCAGCCTGCTTTCTGTTAGTGCTCTTCGCATTATAAAAAGGCAAGAGGGGAATTTTGTGGTTTAACGTGACCATTTCTGGAGATCATGTGCCACGGGATTTCCGTTCTACTTGGAATCCAAACCACAGGCCATGGCATTTCACTTCGGAAATCTCATATGCATTGGCCGTCTGCAAAAGAACCTTCCATTGACTACACTTGTGTCCCCGAGTGTTGTGTTATGTATACCTATGTATAAAATATATATATAGTTTATTTGGCCATTTTTCTTTCTTGGGCTAAATGTGTGAAACAAAAAAAAATTATTTATGCCCCGCTCTGCATTAAGAGAGCACATTGAAAGAAAATAATAGTAGGTGGCGTTAGTCTCTAAAAATTATGTCGTGAGCACTATGTTTTTGAAAAAAAATGGTGATTGGGACCTGAGTGTAGTATTTACCATTTTGGTAACGTGAGTACTACCGTAATCTGGTTACGTCTCAGGGGAATCTACCGACACTGTCTAGTACACCTTAGGAAGGCCATTGCCAGACGTAACTGATACCCTTGTATCCACGTCACGAGCAAAGCCAGTGCACTGTGGGAGTCAAACCTGCCTATCAAAGTAATTGTAACTCACCAAAATGACAGTGTCTCATCCCGGTGTGCAATTGGGCTTTTTAGTTGGTTAAAGCACACCTCCCAAAATTTTTTTTTTTTTTTTTTTTTGAAACTAGTTTGAGATTCTTAATTCTTGCCATGCTTACGGTTTTTGCCCGCAACAAGAGAATCTGTCAAACTGTGGAACCATAACGTAGAACGTCTAGTCATTTCTACTTAGAAAGACTCCCTTAAGCTCTATGCTGTGATTTTATGTCTAAGTTGTGTTCAAAATATCTCTTTCCGGCCTTAAGCCTGATGGGCTTTCACTTGGCTTAGTGATGGCCTAATAGAAAGATGCCATGGTTCCCAAAAAAAAACACAGAAGGATTTAAAATTACTCACTTCTAATTTGGCCATGTTGCCCTGTATATACATAAAATACGAGAAAGAAAAAAAAATGCGCAGTTTATGTTTACTATGTAATTGTCGGTCTATTTTCTGATATCTCCCGCGTGAAAGAACTTGTGTGGCCATTTATGATGGGGGAAGTGATGTTATTTTATTTCTTTGGCCTTGGTGGAAGTCGTTATCGTCTTTCGAGCTTCAGTGCTCAGAAAGGTGAAGGGTTTTGCCCTGTTACGATATTATAGGCCTCTGAAATCCATTGAGGTGTTTCTTTGCTGTTTTCCGGCGGAATTTCTAGCAAAGTAAGCCTTGCCCTACTTCCACCGTAGCGCGTGTTTCTAGGTCTAAGTGTACCTGTATTTAAGGGCGTTATTGCGCTTGGCGCTATCTTAGCAGATTTTGCGGGAGTGTATGTATGTTTGACTGCGAGGTTTTGTGGGGTGGGTAATAATACCTTTCCTAATCCCCGTGTATTGTATGGTAATGCCTGTTTAATCTGTATGTGCGTGTACCGTGCATCCTGAGGGACTAATGCCGGTGTTCGCCTCCGTTCTGGCAAATTTGCCCTTTGAACTGGCGGTGAGGGCCGCTTAAGTGCCTGTTTTTGTCCTGCCAATGTGGTGTCGTGTAGCCTGTCCGCTTTCTGGCCCGTGGCCACGGCAGACTCCTGCCACTGTGTTAGCCTATCTGTGTGAGTGTATGTAGGCTTTATATGTGGTAGGTCAGGCTCTACGTCGTCAGCCCATGACGAGGTTACCTCCTGTTGTCCCTCTGTCGTATTATGTGTGATTGAAGGTCCTGGCTTCAACTCCCTCTCGTTCATCCGGTCCGAGGGGATTGTTCTAGGCTCTTCCCCTCGGCTTGGCAAAATTGCCTTCCGATCCGGAGCTGGAGGACGTGTGTCTGTGTAGGATGTATTCTTTAGTATGTTGGAGCCTAACCTGGCCGTCTCCTGGACTGTGGCCACGGCGAACTCCTGCCACTGCGTGGCAGTACTTGTCGAGAGGGACATCCTCGCAAATTGTCGAGTTAGCGTATCTACGCTTATGTCCTCTCTCGGCTGGGCTGGTGGCCCTACCATAAACTCAAAAATGGCCTTGTTGGTTTGGAGTTCACGGTATTCGTCCCAAATTTGGGTGTACTGCCTATTGAGGCATATGGCCTGTTCAGCGACTTTGGTGTCCTGAGTCCCTATCCGTCTGTGTTCCGTGATGAGTGTTCCCCATTGTTGGAACATAAACTCGTGTCGACAGTGTAGTTGCCAGTGTGCTTTTATGATTTGTGTGCGGAGGGTGGGGATTTTCGCCCGAATCTTGCGATTTTTAGCACTGCGGAGTGGCCGGACAAGGGCTCTTATGATCCGCATGTACTGGGCGTGCAGGAGCTGCTGAAACCTTCTGAGGTAGTCCTGCCTAGTTTCAAAAACTCTGTGCCAGGCAATTAATTCCTGGTACTCCCCAATGCTCCTTAGCACAGCTAGGCGGTATAGGGGGGCCATGTTGAATGGAGTGTATGTGAAAAAATAATAAAAGAAAAATCTGTGCGTGTTTTGACAGTGTATTCTTATATTTCTCTGATTCTGTATGGGGCTGGGGGGTTGGTTTGTTAAGAATTTCCCCTTTGTAGCTAGTTTGGAGCACTCAAAAAAAAATATGGTGCTTTCTGTCTGGGGGAAAAATTTTTTCACTATCTGCTTGGCTTTTTGCGGTTCAGAGGGGGTCGTTTTGACTACGAGGGCTCGTTGGTTGAGTCCTGTTACTGCGCGTAGTACCCCGCCTCCACCATCTGTTTTAGATCCCTTATTTAGGGGTGGTAGGACCTAAAACGGAAGAGTTACTGTATTGATTTTGAATGGAGTGTCTAAAAGGGGGTAGCTGCCTTTGGAGGGGCAAGCTGACCAGTGTGGAGTGTTGTTTAGCGTTAGGAACTAGGGGGCGCTCCTATAAAGACTGTAAATGTGGTTTAAGGGATGTAGCCTTAGCACGCGGGTCGATGTACTAGTCGCCCAGCCGGCTACTTATTATATAATCACCTTGCTAGTGTCAGCGGTTCGGCACGCGCTTCACTTGAGCACGCGAGCCGCTGTGAGGAATACAATGACGTCTGAGTTGGCGTTATTACTACGGTGTGTCACGTCTGACTGTGACGGGAGTAAGGAAGGACGTGGGGACGTGAAGAAGAGTGTAGATCAGTAATGCAAGTGTAAGAGACTGACCAAGTGTTTATTGGTCAGCAATGAGTAACTGTTAGTCCCTTTTAAGGGATCTTGTGATGTTATAATGTGAGTACAAACTGTGGGTGTTAGGTTACAAAAGTAGGATTCTGAACACTGACTGACTGACTCACCTCGGTTGACACTGTCGTTAGCCTCCGGCTGTCTCGTCGAAGCACTGATGATGGAGAGATCCTCGTGACCCACTTAAGGCACCTTTTATACCTTTAGCCTCTGTTCTGTCAGCGCGTTGTGGCATAGTTGAACCAGTTTGTAGTATGTCGCTGTGTGTCATAATTACGCAAGGGTTGAGCTGCTTTATGGAGTAGCCAGCTGCCCTTATAGTATTGATGGATATTGGGTAGGCTTTTAAAGGGTTGCCTTTTATGAGATTTAGACAGATGATGGGGGGGATGATCTCTAAGGGGTGCATACCCCTTGGGTATTGTACAGTAGATTAAAAATGCCTTTAAAAAAAATCGCCAGAAGGGAATTTAGATACACGGTGAACCAAGTAACAAAAAACAGTGCGGGAATCTTAAAGAGAAAAGTAAATATAATGAAAAGAGAGGAGAGGAGAGGGGAGAGAGGAGAAGGTCCGCCCCAAAGGGAAGGGACAAAAGGGGAAAACGGACCCAGCTCAGGAATCCCTCGGGGTCGCCAACTCCCGAACTCACCAGCCGTGAGCCCCTGAGGGTGTAGCATTATCTACGGTGCACCAGAAGTGGTGGGGCTACATGCACCCTGCCTCCTTAAGGGCCTTGAGCACAAGGCAGGAGGTAAAAGGAAAAGAACAAGAAGGCTGACCCCTCACAGAAGGAGGGTAGCAGGAAAGATGAGACAAGGGCCAATTAAGGCGGGAAAGTGAAAGACTCCCTAGGCCTCGGATACCCTAATACCGTCGGGGTCGGAAGAGAACAAGAGTTGACCAAGTGAGGTCGACAGGAAAGAAGACGGAGAGGAGCCCGGCACAAGTAAGTGGAAGCAATGCCGGACTCAGCTGGGGCCCCGTGGTCGCCAATCCACGCCCACTAGAAGTGAGCCACTGGGGGGAACAGTTGACTTAAGAGTGTGTCGCAGTTAACACCGATAGACCCTTTCTTAAACTCCCCTTTAAATTGGTGGTTTTCCTGGAAACAGGATTCATCTAAAATACTTGGTATTAAGATGTGATGCCAAAACAAAGTGTTTACTAAATTACTGGCCATCTAACATGAATTAATAGATTCACATGTTACTACTTGGTGATGTTATAAAAATGTTTTACGTAACTTCTAAAATCCCTCCCGGTGCGCCGGAGGGTGGAGGTAGAATTCCAAGGTGTATACTACTCTGAAAAACATCGAATACTCAGGGAATTTTTAGCCTACTTTTCACATTATGCAAAAAATGAGAAAAAAGTAGACTTACGAGATCGATCCGGGAAAATGTGTGTCCGTCTGTCTGTCTGTCCTGTCTGTCTGTGGCCCACCTCCCCCCCCCCTCCCCAACTCCTAAACGGCTGCAGCATCGGAACCAAATTTAGTATGAGTAAAGATGTATACCGGAATATCTCAAGCCCATATTTGAAAATGATTTCAGTGCTACCAACTGCTGAAAAAACGCAATAGAAATTTGAGCTCCATGTTGGATATCGTAGAAGGTATGCATAGGAGTTATTCCAAAATTGGCACACATGTAGATAACACTATTTCAGTTTAATTTCCAGGAGGCCATATATGACAGTGTTGCCAAAATAATTTTAAGCCTTCTGTTAGGTCCGATTTTTAAATGAATATAACTTCTACACTATTAATTTTATTTCGACCAAATTTTGTATGTAATATGTGTACTGTGCCCTTTTAGCAAGAAATATGCCAATCACAGTATACCAGCGTAGCTCAATTCGGAATTTTCGGGGCAGCGGTAAGTTCCCCCACTCTGTGACTCACATATTTTGGATTAATTATAGGATACACTTGCAAAAATAACAACAAAATCAACTCCTATTTTAACACATTTAATTAATAAAATTAATGGCGCTACAAACACTTTAACAGTTTAATTACTGACCCATAATCATCTACTCGTTCCAAATGAACAAGGAATCACAAATATAATAAAACAAATATTGTATTTAAACATATGGTTTCCACATAAACCAACAATTCCTACTTAGTCTTACTTCCATAAAGCATCAACTGTAAGTTTTATATAACTCCGAGCTCTTTTGGCTCCATGCTTTACATAATAATGGTGTCATTCTTGTACACCTCAAATAATATCTTTTTATATTTTCTTAATCCTCAAAACAAATGTATAATTACATTTAAAAATTTATGTTAATTATCTAACTCAATATTTTGGGCATGTTCACACATTCAGCTGTTATCATCTCTCGTTATTTTCACAAATATATTAAGGTAATCAGGAAATCAATTGTGTACTCCAGAGCGTGAAGATACTTGACACAGTCAAAAAACTATAGTTACTCCCGAAACTTAGTTGCCTTCAATTAACTCGTGGAATCCTACTTCCATACATCATTACAATAGGGATTATTATTTATCTCTTATGTCTTATAAGACCATTATCATATAAGAAACTACGATCTGAACAGGCAAACGAAAATATCAATCTACAAGGACCTCGGTTCAACTCCCGGGTCGTTAACAACTTTAAACACTCACGGTATCTTTACTACATCATACGAGACGGTTTCGGCCCACCCTTACTCTAAGAGAGCCAGGCCATTATACTCGGGCGCGATTTATGACACGGAGGGTGACGGGCGACTCTGTCTAACCCACGTTAGCAGCTCCTTTCCAAGGCTTTCAAAACAAACCTTCACATTATACTCAGTCCTGGGGAGAGACCGGGCTTTTACTGTACTGTATCCATTCAAACAAATATTCTTTGGTTCATAGACCACTTTCGTAACCTTGGCATTTATTAATTATGAGAGGGTCCTCATTGATTGGGGAAGATTAATACACATTCGACGACGAAGATGATGATGATGATGATAATTGTTGTTTTAAGGGGCCTAACATCTAGGTTATCGGCCCCTGATGGTTTGGGTGAACGTGAAGATGAAAATGAAAAGTGAACTTAAAACTAAAACTAACTACTAACCTACATACTAGAAGAAGAAATGGAAAACTAAAGGAGAATAAGGCAAATAAAAGGACAGAAGGAAAAGAAATGCCCTCAACCCTCGGAGAAGGCTGATTGAGGGACTTGGAAGGAAGGAGAGCCATGAAAGGCATATAGGAAAGTGAAAGAGGAGAGGGTCCGCCCCAAAGGTAAGGGACAAAAGGGGAAAACGGACCCAGCTCAGGAATCCCTCGGGGTCGCCAACTCCCGAACTCACCAGCCGTGAGCCCCTGAGGGTGTAGCATTATCTAGGGTGCACCAGAAGTGGTGGGGCTACATACACCCTGCCTCCTTAAGGGCCTCGAGCACAAGGCAGGAGGTAAAAGGAAGAGAAAAAGAAGGCTGACCCCTCGCAAAAGGAGGGTATCAGAAAAGATGAGACAAGGGCCAATTAAGGCAGGAAAGGAAGTGACTCCCTAGGCCTCGGATACCCTAATACCGTCGGGGTCGGAAGAGAACAAGAGTTGACCAAGTGAGGTCGACAGGAAAGAAGACAGAGAGGAGCCCGGCACAAGTAAGTGGAAGCAATGCCGGACTCAGCTGGGGCCCCGTGGTCGCCAACCCACGCCCACTAGATGTGAGCCCCTGGGGGACGACGACGAAGAATTAAGGGGCTTTTATCATAAGAGGATTCTGAGTTCGAATCTCTTCACATGCCTCGGGAACCATTCCCTTATAGAGGACTTATACAAGACGCGATTTAAAGTCGGCCGTGGCCTACATGACATACGCTCAATAATACCATACATTAGCTCCCTTTCAATACCTACACAATGCCTCGTGATACTACGTCACAAATAGAGGACTTATACAATTATCAATTCACTACAATCAACTACCCTCCATAAGTAATTTACCAAGTATTTTAACTTCTACGCTTTCCTAGCGTGACATTTTAATATTATTTGCGCTCCGTTGCGCTATGCATTATTTTAAGCCGAAATGTCTTCCCAAGAACTGATAAATCTCATTAGTAACAATTCATATCATTTTTAATTCTTATATTAATCTTTTCCGTTGCCGATAAATCGCTCCCTTTTAAAACATTCCCTTGAACATCATATCTTACACATACATTAAGGCTTTAACGCTCTTATGTTCACATCAATTTATTCGATCTTTATTTAATATTTCCATACTTAGTTATTAGTATTATCTTTATTCTTTACACAAGCTCAAAAGCTATTTCTTTCATATCTCAAATTTTACTTTATTTAAATATCTTTCATGATAATTACTGATATTTCGCTTGCTCTTATGACATTTGTTAAATACATTAACATATTATTCACATATTTCCTCTACGGGATTTATTCTTTACATAATTATTTATAATTTCTCAAATTCCTATTATTGTTCAGACCGCGTTCTTGTTTATTCAGTATTTATTTCTTAAAACACATCCCTTTTACTCAAAACTCCGGTGGATTTGTACACAACCATTTCCTGACACCAAAATAGAATGAAATTCAGTACTCACGTGTTTTTAAGATCGTCCCATGATCTTTATTCTTGTGCGGTGTTTCATTTTGGGCCCACTTTGAACTTTTACTCCATATTAAAGGAATTCATCTTATGTACAAACACTTCTTGACACATATTTAAGACGCTTAATATTGACGACATTTTTATACACTGATGTGTCCCTTTAGAACACATAATAAACACTAAAAATATTAATCTAACACACAATCTTGATAAATTTACACTTCACAATTCTTGATCACTAGGCCGTATTTCTGAGCCTATCACACGTGACCTCTTAATTTCCCGTTTCCAAGGGTGAAATTTATTCAATGTCGGCTTCCTATCCTGCAGAATACGAAAGTCTCGAAACATCTACTGTTCCCTGGAATCCAAATTCTTCTACTCCTATCCTGGATGACCGGCTATTTATCTAGCTTGAACGGCTTCTTTGTAGATCTGGCTTATCGATCCTAGCGAAAGTCTATTCGGATCGAGGTCTCCTCAATGACCTATAGATTTAGTTTATAGCAGCTAGTACTTCTCGAGTCTAGTACTTTTAGAATAGTTCGCCTGCTTTCTGGAGATAATGTTTATAGTCTCCGTGCTTCTTTATTTGATCGGTTCTAGCACTCCTACGTTTCTGAAATACGTTCCGAACCTTATTCTGTTCTTCCCTTTTTGGGTTCTTTAATTTAGATAACAGTTTATCTTTCTGGTACGGTACTTCCGTACGTTATGATATATTCGTCCGTCTATTTAACGACCTATCGCCTTAAGTCCGACGTTCGTAGCCTGCTCTGACTATATCTTACGAACTTTTCACTATAACTTGTATACAGTCGGGCCTAAATCCTGTAACTAGGATTTTCCTAATCTTTTTCAACACGGCGATACCTTAAATTTCTTCTTTACCACTCCTTATGGAGGCAAGCAAGTTGTTAATACTGCGACGCCTATGGCTACCGGATATTACTTCTGCGGTGTAACACAGCGTTTCTCCCCTCAAGGAGTACTAGTAACTGTCTTCGATGTGACGCAGAGTTACGCCCCACACGGCTGTCTGAATACTGATGTGCTGTGATGTAGTCTTACGCCCCTCACGGACTGTCGGAATGACTGCATGCGTAGTAACAACCTCACGGGTTGTCAGAATAACTGCATTCGGTGTTTGATGTAACACAGTGACGTGCCCTCAGGCCGTTTGAGACTGCATTTACTGTTGATGCTCCAGCGTCACGTCCCCCTGGACGGACTTGTACTGCGTGATGCGTGATTACGCCCCTCACGGGCTGTCGGAACTGCATGATTGGCTTGGTGAGGCCAGGAGTTTTATACCTTTTCGCTACAAAAAGATAAGACTCTAGTCCTTTCTGTGGCCAATTTCTAAAATAATGGTGGCACAAATATAAAAATTATACCTTCCGAAAGCTCGTCTTCTCAATGTCAAATAATCTCATTGCCCCTAAGAATCGATCGTGCAATTCGGAGATATTAATTAATTTCTCGTCCTCAATTGTGTGGGTGTGGCATTTCTTTTGCTTTCTCCCCTCCACACAGGCCTTGGTAATTCCCCGATGACGTCGTCTTGCGTTTGCAGTTTTCTCCTGCGCAATTATTAACTGGTTTCTCTTTACTAAAAAATCTCTCATTCGAAATGATTCACTGTACTGTACTTGTTTACTCATTATTATACTTGTAAACGGGTTAAATTTAATTATTCCTCTTCTGGCGCATAAGCGGTGTTGTCAATTTCCAGCAACGTAAGGTCGATTTCCGAGTCAGGCTTCCTTGTTTAATCTTGGGAAATTTCCACTCGGTTATTAATACTCATGACTCGCTCCCTTCTGAATGTCAAGAGGAGTGATCTCATCTCACGAACACCTGGTCCTCGCCTCTTGCACCATATTAGGCTAGCATCTTAGCTGGATCTTTCTTTAAGTTACATTAGAAACTATACGTTTCTTTCATTTCTTTCCCAAATACATGGATTCGCCCTCATTGGACCCTATGGCACATGGGTTCATCTCTCCCCTCCTTAGGTAAATAAATTTTCGAAAAATTTTGAGGAAATTTATTTCAATTAATCATATCTGTCTTTATTCGTCGAAGCCATCATAACGATGTCCGTACCTTCCGTTGTTTTTATTTCTTTAAAGTCGTATCCGGTGATTGTGTAGGTCGGGTATGCTCTGTCCCTACCCTTTCTCTCTTTCTTTACTTGTCTGGACTTTAAGTCCCCATAACCTCATTCTTCTTTACGGGTTTGGTCTATCCCTACCCGTTTCCTTATTTCATCATTTTCCTTTCTTAAATTGGAATTTTCTTCTTCAATAAATTCAATTATTTCTTTAATTTCCCAATACAATTTCTCCAATTCGCATTCGCACTCGAATGCTTGAGCTCTATTTTCTATTTCTTCCTTATTCTTGTTTATGTCAAAAGCGGATTCATCTCTAAATGTTTCCATAACCAAGGCTTGCTCATTTACTTCATCGAAATCTTCGGGAGGGTAATATAATTTCAAATTTGCTGAATTCATGGTCACTTCGTGATCCGTTTCACAGTGCCGAATTCTATATGCGTTATTCCTCAAATCTCTGATTATTTGATATGGTCCGTGGTACATTTTCTGGAATTTCTTGTACACACGGTTCCCTGGATCCGAAATGGCTGGTCTTTTTACTAACACCATTTCTCCTACTAATAATGGTCGATGATACCTCTTATGCCTATTTCTTCTCTGCCTCCTGTCGGCTTGAGCTTTTAGATGCTCAAAGGCTCTTCTAATGCGTACATCTCTTCCAGGCTGAGCGTCTGCTGGCCTAGGAATTACCAGACTCCAAGGTCTTTCTGGTTGCTCATTCCGATGTAACGTTATGGGTATCTCTCCCGTGGATTCATGGATTGTATTATTTATACAAAATTCGATAATATCCAAGATATCTATCCACTTCCAATTTTCTTCGGCACAGTATATTCTACAATACTTGGCCGTTTCCCTCATCACTCTTTCTACAGGATTTGCCTCAGGATGGCGAATACTTGACAAAATCTGACGTATTCCAAGTCTTTCTAATTCTCGTCTGAACTCTACACTGGTGAAACAACTGCCGTGATCCGACAACAAATTCTCAGGTTTCCCCAGAATCGGTATCACTTTTTCTTTAAGTCGTTTTAACACCTGTTTGGTACTAGTCTTCTGTATGGGAGCAAGGACAACCATTTTAGTGAAGACATCCATAGCCACCATTATGTGTCGATTTCCTCTTCTTGCCTTTGGCAAAGGTCCAAAATTATCAATAGATATGATTTGGCCGGGCCTTTCGGGCAACAATGGTATAGGCTTCTGCCTCGTCAGGAATGCATTAGGTTTGATCCTTTGACATAGATCACATGTCTTTAGCGTGTCCCTTACAGTTTCTCTCAGTCTCGGCCATACAAATGCTTCTTTCAGCATTGAGACTGTTTTGTCGACTCCCATATGTCCGAACGATCTATGGGCTAACCATACTATTTTCCTCTGCAAAATTGCAGGTACAACAATCCTTAATTTTGTATGGTCAGAGTCTACAAACTTATATAACAATCCATTATAAAACGTGTAGTCTGGAGCTATCTTATTCGCTTCCGTGTACGCTGGTGTTCCTCTTATCAAGCTTCCCTCAAGGAAAGATATGAGCATATTCATCCATGGATCCTCCCGTTGTCTTTGACTAATGCTTCTTAACTCATTAAGAGTACGCTGATCCCTGTCTTCCAAATCTATAGCCATTACTTCCTCTTCTATGGACTCTGGCTGTCTACTTAAGTAGTCTGGAACTATATTTTCTTTTCCTGGGCAGTACTCTATCTTGACATCAAATTGTTGAATGTATAAAGCCCAACGCATCAACCTTTGATTGGATAAATCAGTCTTCATCAAAAAGGTTAAGGCTTTATGATCCGTTCTTAGAATGACCTGAAACCCATATACGATCTTCCGCCAATATTGCAACGCGTGCAATATCGCTAACAGCTCGATTTCGCTGATCGTATAATTTTTCTCGTGTGGTTTCAGTCTCCTACTTGTGAAAGCTACATAGTTTTTCTTCTCAGGGTTTTCCGGGTTTTCCTGATATAGCATTGCCCCTATTCCAATCTGGGATGCGTCTGTTTGAATGATAAATCTCTGATTAAAATCAGGATATCCTAGCTTCACGTAATTTAAGAGCATTTCCTTGGCCTCCACGAATGCTTTTTCTGCTTCCTCCGTCCATTTCCACTTGCCCCCCTTCTTCAGAAGGTCCTGTAGTGGTGCAACAGTTTTGGTGTATGATGGACAATGTCCTGAGAAGAACCCAATCAATCCCAAAAACTGGCGAACGTTCTTTACCTTCAAAGGCCTTGGAAAATCCCTTATCGATTCCAATTTGCATGGATTTGGTTTAACACCATCCTTGTCAATCACATGCCCTAAAAATGTCACTTGCCTTTGACAAAAATTCGACTTCTTTAAATTTATTTTAAAATTTGCCCTTCTTAAGTCTTCCAATAATTTCTTCAAATTTTCTAAATGTTCCTCAATGTTCTCAGAGGTAAGCAAAATGTCATCCACGTATCGGATAGTGCAATCTTTCACTTCCTCTGACAAGTTTCGATCAAGCGCTCTTATTAATGCAGATCCTGCGGTCTTCAATCCAAACGGACATCTTCTAAAACAATATGTTTGTTGGTCGAACTGAAATCCAGTCAACAAGCTGGCTTTCTCTTCCAGTTCGAGATGATGATACGAAGAAGTCATGTCAATATTTGTAAAAATCTTCTTGCCTTTGAACATCCTCAGTATTTCTTTTATGGGTGGTGCCGAATCATTTTCTGGTATGATTTTTGCATTTAAATTTCTGGCATCTAAACACACCCTTACTGAGCCATCCGGTTTACTCACAATCACTAATGGACTAACATATGGTGTCGCCATCTTTTCTATAACACCTGCATTCATCATCTCCTGCAGTGTTTTCTTGGTTTGTGGGTAATGTTTTTCCGCAACCGGGTATGGTTTTTGTTTGAACGGTGCCCAATCATTGACTTGGAACGCGTATTTAAAATTTTCAATCTTCCCTGGCTTGGAATCAAATACGTCCCTATAATTCAATAATAATTTCTTTAACTGTTCCTTATTTTCGAGGCTGACTTTAGCTTCCTCCACTTTTCCTGACAGGTTGGTCTCGAACTCATTTTCCAAATTATCTTCGAGTTCTATGTTGAGGACTTCAAATATCTTTTCTATGTCCTTATAATCTTCCTCAATCACTTCTTCCATATGCCATACCTGTTCTCCTATTTTCGCATCCTGTTCCTGTAGGTTAATGTTTTGCTCATCCACATCCTCTCTTTGAACTCTAATGCAGTTTTGCGCTAGGTCTATGATGACCTTGTTCTCACGGATAAAATCAATACCTAATATGACATTATACGGTAATTGATTTACCAGCAAAAAGCACTGCGAAATTTCAGCGTTACCCATGATCAGATCAATGTATACCTGAAATTTGCATGTTAGAGATTTTTCAGGGATAATCCCCTTAATCTTTACACTTGATGTGGGAATCTTTAATACTCGGCCCCTTGTTTCCAGTTCATTTAGAAGGGTTTGTGTAATTAGACTTATTGTGGATCCGGTATCAATCAATGCTCTGACCAGTAATCCTTCTATCCTAAGCATAATTATAGGTAGTTCTCTTTTAACAGGTGGGATTCCTTCCACCTCCTCGTTAATTAGCTCATCTGGTCTTGCTATCCAATTCACAATTTCTACCTCCTCCCAGCTCCTGGTATGTTTCCACTTTTGACAATTTAAATTTGGAGTTTTTTTTATCCTGAGGGCTCCCTTTTCCCTCATTCTTTAACTGAGCTTGTAGTTCCAAGCTTTGAGCTCCGTCTAGTCGGTCGGGTGATTTCCGGTTCTTAATTGCCTCACTCCAACGGACTTTTTGCCTATCAGGTTCATCTGGTCGTTCGTTCATATAACGAAGACTTTCCTGATATCTTTCTTCTATTTCGGCCCGATATTCATCATCCCTATCCTCTGGCCTTACATTCCTTCTGGGATAATTCTCCCATTTCTTTCTGTTGTCTTGCCTTTGATGGTTATTGTTATAGGGTCGGCTCTCTTGTTGCCTATAACCTGAACTCCTAGGATTTCTTCCTCGATATCCTCCTCTGTAGTATGGCTGTATCCTTCTAGGCTCCTGGTGCCCATACTCTCGACCTAGTCCTTGGGTATCCGTGCTGGTGGACTGATTCCTGGTCGCTGGTTTTTCTCCAGTTTCCTGACTGCTGGCCATGTGTACTTGCTCAGTTTGTCTTTGATGCCGAGGAGTTACGTGCGAAGTCGTCATATCTAACTGACGTAATACACTCTCCACTTCCACAGCACTTCTGGCTTTGGATGAGATTAACAGCCTCTGAATCTCATACGGAAGTTGTCTTGCAATGGCGGCACACAGGTCGTTTTCTGCCGGAGCAATATCCAGTTCGCGGAATTTACACAGCCGAGCGGTGAAAAACTCTGAGTACTTAGTTGGTGCATTTGTGCTGTACTTCCTAGAGTACAGATCCAGCCTTAAATTCTCCTGGACGTCTGCTGCCCAATATCGTTTTAAAAATGCTTCCCTAAAGCCTTCCACCGTATCAAAGGTGTATCTGAAGCTTCTGAACCAGGTGAGACAATCACCTGCTAACAGCTTTTCAATAGCTCTCAGTCTCCGATCCTGAGGAACTTTTATTTCGTTTAAATACTCTGCCACTTCTTTTAGCCAGTATTTTGGAGTAATAGACATGTTATTACCCGTAAACTTTACTGGTCTGTCCTCATTGGATTTAATAATGTTTATTATCTGGCCATTTGTCTGATTCATGTACGGGGTTGACATCGCCATCGGATATCCTGGGTTCTTATAAGGGCTCTCCCCTCCTAAGTCCCTCTCCGTATCTGTGCCTTGTTCACGGGAATCTACCCATCCTGTCTTTGGAAACTCCTCCTGATTCTCAAATTCTAACTTCCTTTCCCTTCGGGCACTTTCTTCATTAGCCATGAGTTGGATTTCCATTTGACTATTCTTATGTTCAGTCCTCTCCAATCGGGATCTTAGTTCATTCTGAATTCTTTCTTGATTCCTTCTACTATCTTCCTCTACCTTTTTGGATTGAAATTTCTCATCCCTGTAGCTATACCTGAATTCATTTAGTTGGTCTTCTACCTCTTTCTTAAAGATCATGACCCTTTGGTCTATAATTTCTGGCTTAACGTCACCTATGGTCTCCAGGCCCTCTCGTATCTCCTTTATTTGCTTCTCCACTTCTTTTCGTCCTTTGACCATATCTAATTCAATTCCTTTCAACTTTCCTTCCGTCTTCTTAGACACTTCCGTTAATTCATCTTTGATCAGTTTTACTTCATTATTAGTTTTTCCTACTCGCCCTTCTAACTTTCCGATAGTTTCCTGGACCTCATTAATACCCTTGCTTATTTCATCTATCTTATGGGTGTTATCCTTATTTTCTTTCTCTCGTTGTTTTCTTTCATTCTGGAGATGCTCCTCATATAGACCTAAACTTTTATCTATTTTCGTTTCGTACGTCTTCCAGTTATCATCTACCTGCCTAATAAAATGATCAATCTGATCTTTCATACCCTTAACATCCTGTTTATTTTGATTTTTCATCTCAGTTACTTCGGTTTGAACTCCATCGACCTTTACCTCGAGTTCTCCTACTTTGTCCTTTACCCCTTTAAATTCTTCTCCTAATGTCTTAAAACTTTCTTTTATCTCATCCCGGGAACGTTCACAAATATTCTTGTTAAATTCTATCTGAGCTGTCAATTCTGTCTGCACACCTTGGATCTGGGTTACAAGTTTCTTTTCACATGCATCACCCTTTGTTTCTATGTTAATTAATCTAGTTTCCAAATTCTCAAAATTTTCTTGACACCTAGTTTGGGATTCTCCCATACTTTTGTTCAAAGTATCTAATTTGGCTTGCAATCCTAAATGAAATTCTTCATTTTCCTTTTTAATCTCACTGGCGATTTCCCCTTTTAACTCAGTTAACTTGTCCCCAAACGTAGTGTCAAAACCTTGGAACTTGTTATTTATTTTATCTATCTCAGCCTTTACTTCATTGTTCATATCCACACTTTTAACTTCGATAGCTTCTAATTTAGTGCCCATATTATCACTTTTAACTTCGATAGCTTCTAAACTTTCAGTTATGGATCCTAACCTTTCTTTATTTTCAGTCTGTTGGCTATCCAACTTATTGTTTATGGCCTCCAAGAGCCGTTGCACTTCTTCACTCAATGCCATCTTATGAGAATACCGTGGGCCACTAATGCCACCACACTAGTACATGCTTGAGAGATGATACTCTGAATCATTGTGTCCCAATTTCTTTAAAAATTTACTTTGGTACGGGTGTTTACTACAACGTACCCTTTTGATACTTTTATTCAATTTCATAAACCTTTATGGAAGTATTTAAAATTCAAAATTTCGAAAAACCATTTTTTTTTCAAAAAAAATGAAAATTTTGATTTTTCGAGAAAAACTCGGGTTTTCCCTAGGAAAACTCATCCCTGCGTACTGGGCGCCAAAATCTAAGGTTTTGCTAGGGGGGGGTTGATAATATAATTCAGGGCTGCTCGGTATGAGTTTCCAGGAACCCATGCGGTCAGTTAATATTTTATGTTGTAGCTACTCCTATCATTACTTTACTTTACATGATATGACCGTCTTAAGTGTTCCTCTAGTTATTAATCCAGCACATTACTTATATGCCCCCATGTGCCCTTTTAGCAAGAAATATGCCAATCACAGTATACCAGCGTAGCTCAATTCGGAATTTTCGGGGCAGCGGTAAGTTCCCCCACTCTGTGACTCACATATTTTGGATTAATTATAGGATACACTTGCAAAAATAACAACAAAATCAACTCCTATTTTAACACATTTAATTAATAAAATTAATGGCGCTACAAACACTTTAACAGTTTAATTACTGACCCATAATCATCTACTCGTTCCAAATGAACAAGGAATCACAAATATAATAAAACAAATATTGTATTTAAACATATGGTTTCCACATAAACCAACAATTCCTACTTAGTCTTACTTCCATAAAGCATCAACTGTAAGTTTTATATAACTCCGAGCTCTTTTGGCTCCATGCTTTACATAATAATGGTGTCATTCTTGTACACCTCAAATAATATCTTTTTATATTTTCTTAATCCTCAAAACAAATGTATAATTACATTTAAAAATTTATGTTAATTATCTAACTCAATATTTTGGGCATGTTCACACATTCAGCTGTTATCATCTCTCGTTATTTTCACAAATATATTAAGGTAATCAGGAAATCAATTGTGTACTCCAGAGCGTGAAGATACTTGACACAGTCAAAAAACTATAGTTACTCCCGAAACTTAGTTGCCTTCAATTAACTCGTGGAATCCTACTTCCATACATCATTACAATAGGGATTATTATTTATCTCTTATGTCTTATAAGACCATTATCATATAAGAAACTACGATCTGAACAGGCAAACGAAAATATCAATCTACAAGGACCTCGGTTCAACTCCCGGGTCGTTAACAACTTTAAACACTCACGGTATCTTTACTACATCTTACGAGACGGTTTCGGCCCACCCTTACTCTAAGAGAGCCAGGCCATTATACTCGGGCGCGATTTATGACACGGAGGGTGACGGGCGACTCTCTGTCTAACCCACGTTAGCAGCTCCTTTCCAAGGCTTTCAAAACAAACCTTCACATTATACTCAGTCCTGGGGAGAGACCGGGCTTTTACTGTACTGTATCCATTCAAACAAATATTCTTTGGTTCATAGACCACTTTCGTAACCTTGGCATTTATTAATTATGAGAGGGTCCTCATTGATTGGGGAAGATTAATACACATTCGACGACGAAGAATTAAGGGGCTTTTATCATAAGAGGATTCTGAGTTCGAATCTCTTCACATGCCTCGGGAACCATTCCCTTATAGAGGACTTATACAAGACGCGATTTAAAGTCGGCCGTGGCCTACATGACATACGCTCAATAATACCATACATTAGCTCCCTTTCAATACCTACACAATGCCTCGTGATACTACGTCACAAATAGAGGACTTATACAATTATCAATTCACTACAATCAACTACCCTCCATAAGTAATTTACCAAGTATTTTAACTTCTACGCTTTCCTAGCGTGACATTTTAATATTATTTGCGCTCCGTTGCGCTATGCATTATTTTAAGCCGAAATGTCTTCCCAAGAACTGATAAATCTCATTAGTAACAATTCATATCATTTTTAATTCTTATATTAATCTTTTCCGTTGCCGATAAATCGCTCCCTTTTAAAACATTCCTTTGAACATCATATCTTACACATACATTAAGGCTTTAACGCTCTTATGTTCACATCAATTTATTTGATCTTTATTTAATATTTCCATACTTAGTTATTAGTATTATCTTTATTCTTTACACAAGCTCAAAAGCTATTTCTTTCATATCTCAAATTTTACTTTATTTAAATATCTTTCATGATAATTACTGATATTTCGCTTGCTCTTATGACATTTGTTAAATACATTAACATATTATTCACATATTTCCTCTACGGGATTTATTCTTTACATAATTATTTATAATTTCTCAAATTCCTATTATTGTTCAGACCGCGTTCTTGTTTATTCAGTATTTATTTCTTAAAACACATCCCTTTTACTCAAAACTCCGGTGGATTTGTACACAACCATTTCCTGACACCAAAATAGAATGAAATTTAGTACTCACATGTTTTTAAGATCGTCCCATGATCTTTATTCTTGTGCGGTGTTTCATTTTGGGCCCACTTTGAACTTTTACTCCATATTAAAGGAATTCATCTTATGTACAAACACTTCTTGACACATATTTAAGACGCTTAATATTGACGACATTTTTATACACTGATGTGTCCCTTTAGAACACATAATAAACACTAAAAATATTAATCTAACACACAATCTTGATAAATTTACACTTCACAATTCTTGATCACTAGGCCGTATTTCTGAGCCTATCACACGTGACCTCTTAATTTCCCGTTTCCAAGGGTGAAATTTATTCAATGTCGGCTTCCTATCCTGCAGAATACGAAAGTCTCGAAACATCTACTGTTCCCTGGAATCCAAATTCTTCTACTCCTATCCTGGATGACCGGCTATTTATCTAGCTTGAACGGCTTCTTTGTAGATCTGGCTTATCGATCCTAGCGAAAGTCTATTCGGATCGAGGTCTCCTCAATGACCTATAGATTTAGTTTATAGCAGCTAGTACTTTTCGAGTCTGGTACTTTTAGAATAGTTCGCCTGCTTTCTGGAGATAATGTTTATAGTCTCCGTGCTTCTTTATTTGATCGGTTCTAGCACTCCTACGTTTCTGAAATACGTTCCGAACCTTATTCTGTTCTTCCCTTTTTGGGTTCTTTAATTTAGATAACAGTTTATCTTTCTGGTACGGTACTTCCGTACGTTATGATATATTCGTCCGTCTATTTAACGACCTATCGCCTTAAGTCCGACGTTCGTAGCCTGCTCTGACTATATCTTACGAACTTTTCACTATAACTTGTATACAGTCGGGCCTAAATCCTGTAACTAGGATTTTCCTAATCGTTTTCAACACGGCGATACCTTAAATTTCTTCTTTACCACTCCTTATGGAGGCAAGCAAGTTGTTAATACTGCGACGCCTATGGCTACCGGATATTACTTCTGCGGTGTAACACAGCGTTTCTCCCCTCAAGGAGTACTAGTAACTGTCTTCGATGTGACGCAGAGTTACGCCCCACACGGCTGTCTGAATACTGATGTGCTGTGATGTAGTCTTACGCCCCTCACGGACTGTCGGAATGACTGCATGCGTAGTAACACCCTCACGGGTTGTCAGAATAACTGCATTCGGTGTTTGATGTAACACAGTGACGTGCCCTCAGGCCGTTTGAGACTGCATTTACTGTTGATGCTCCAGCGTCACGTCCCCCTGGACGGACTTGTACTGCGTGATGCGTGATTACGCCCCTCACGGGCTGTCGGAACTGCATGATTGGCTTGGTGAGGCCAGGAGTTTTATACCTTTTCGCTACAAAAAGATAAGACTCTAGTCCTTTCTGTGGCCAATTTCTAAAATAATGGTGGCACAAATATAAAAATTATACCTTCCGAAAGCTCGTCTTCTCAATGTCAAATAATCTCATTGCCCCTAAGAATCGATCGTGCAATTCGGAGATATTAATTAATTTCTCGTCCTCAATTGTGTGGGTGTGGCATTTCTTTTGCTTTCTCCCCTCCACACAGGCCTTGGTAATTCCCCGATGACGTCGTCTTGCGTTTGCAGTTTTCTCCTGCGCAATTATTAACTGGTTTCTCTTTACTAAAAAATCTCTCATTCGAAATGATTCACTGTACTGTACTTGTTTACTCATTATTATACTTGTAAACGGGTTAAATTTAATTATTCCTCTTCTGGCGCATAAGCGGTGTTGTCAATTTCCAGCAACGTAAGGTCGATTTCCGAGTCAGGCTTCCTTGTTTAATCTTGGGAAATTTCCACTCGGTTATTAATACTCATGACTCGCTCCCTTCTGAATGTCAAGAGGAGTGATCTCATCTCACGAACACCTGGTCCTCGCCTCTTGCACCATATTAGGCTAGCATCTTAGCTGGATCTTTCTTTAAGTTACATTAGAAACTATACGTTTCTTTCATTTCTTTCCCAAATACATGGATTCGCCCTCATTGGACCCTATGGCACATGGGTTCATCTCTCCCCTCCTTAGGTAAATAAATTTTCGAAAAATTTTGAGGAAATTTATTTCAATTAATCATATCTGTCTTTATTCGTCGAAGCCATCATAACGATGTCCGTACCTTCCGTTGTTTTTATTTCTTTAAAGTCGTATCCGGTGATTGTGTAGGTCGGGTATGCTCTGTCCCTACCCTTTCTCTCTTTCTTTACTTGTCTGGACTTTAAGTCCCCATAACCTCATTCTTCTTTACGGGTTTGGTCTATCCCTACCCGTTTCCTTATTTCATCATTTTCCTTTCTTAAATTGGAATTTTCTTCTTCAATAAATTCAATTATTTCTTTAATTTCCCAATACAATTTCTCCAATTCGCATTCGCACTCGAATGCTTGAGCTCTATTTTCTATTTCTTCCTTATTCTTGTTTATGTCAAAAGCGGATTCATCTCTAAATGTTTCCATAACCAGGGCTTGCTCATTTACTTCATCGAAATCTTCGGGAGGGTAATATAATTTCAAATTTGCTGAATTCATGGTCACTTCGTGATCCGTTTCACAGTGCCGAATTCTATATGCGTTATTCCTCAAATCTCTGATTATTTGATATGGTCCGTGGTACATTTTCTGGAATTTCTTGTACACACGGTTCCCTGGATCCGAAATGGCTGGTCTTTTTACTAACACCATTTCTCCTACTAATAATGGTCGATGATACCTCTTATGCCTATTTCTTCTCTGCCTCCTGTCGGCTTGAGCTTTTAGATGCTCAAAGGCTCTTCTAATGCGTACATCTCTTCCAGGCTGAGCGTCTGCTGGCCTAGGAATTACCAGACTCCAAGGTCCTTTCTGGTTGCTCATTCCGATGTAACGTTATGGGTATCTCTCCCGTGGATTCATGGATTGTATTATTTATACAAAATTCGATAATATCCAAGATATCTATCCACTTCCAATTTTCTTCGGCACAGTATATTCTACAATACTTGGCCGTTTCCCTCATCACTCTTTCTACAGGATTTGCCTCAGGATGGCGAATACTTGACAAAATCTGACGTATTCCAAGTCTTTCTAATTCTCGTCTGAACTCTACACTGGTGAAACAACTGCCGTGATCCGACAACAAATTCTCAGGTTTCCCCAGAATCGGTATCACTTTTTCTTTAAGTCGTTTTAACACCTGTTTGGTACTAGTCTTCTGTATGGGAGCAAGGACAACCATTTTAGTGAAGACATCCATAGCCACCATTATGTGTCGATTTCCTCTTCTTGCCTTTGGCAAAGGTCCAAAATTATCAATAGATATGATTTGGCCGGGCCTTTCGGGCAACAATGGTATAGGCTTCTGCCTCGTCAGGAATGCATTAGGTTTGATCCTTTGACATAGATCACATGTCTTTAGCGTGTCCCTTACAGTTTCTCTCAGTCTCGGCCATACAAATGCTTCTTTCAGCATTGAGACTGTTTTGTCGACTCCCATATGTCCGAACGATCTATGGGCTAACCATACTATTTTCCTCTGCAAAATTGCAGGTACAACAATCCTTAATTTTGTATGGTCAGAGTCTACAAACTTATATAACAATCCATTATAAAACGTGTAGTCTGGAGCTATCTTATTCGCTTCCGTGTACGCTGGTGTTCCTCTTATCAAGCTTCCCTCAAGGAAAGATATGAGCATATTCATCCATGGATCCTCCCGTTGTCTTTGACTAATGCTTCTTAACTCATTAAGAGTACGCTGATCCCTGTCTTCCAAATCTATAGCCATTACTTCCTCTTCTATGGACTCTGGCTGTCTACTTAAGTAGTCTGGAACTATATTTTCTTTTCCTGGGCAGTACTCTATCTTGACATCAAATTGTTGAATGTATAAAGCCCAACGCATCAACCTTTGATTGGATAAATCAGTCTTCATCAAAAAGGTTAAGGCTTTATGATCCGTTCTTAGAATGACCTGAAACCCATATACGATCTTCCGCCAATATTGCAACGCGTGCAATATCGCTAACAGCTCGATTTCGCTGATCGTATAATTTTTCTCGTGTGGTTTCAGTCTCCTACTTGTGAAAGCTACATAGTTTTTCTTCTCAGGGTTTTCCGGGTTTTCCTGATATAGCATTGCCCCTATTCCAATCTGGGATGCGTCTGTTTGAATGATAAATCTCTGATTAAAATCAGGATATCCTAGCTTCACGTAATTTAAGAGCATTTCCTTGGCCTCCACGAATGCTTTTTCTGCTTCCTCCGTCCATTTCCACTTGCCCCCCTTCTTCAGAAGGTCCTGTAGTGGTGCAACAGTTTTGGTGTATGATGGACAATGTCCTGAGAAGAACCCAATCAATCCCAAAAACTGGCGAACGTTCTTTACCTTCAAAGGCCTTGGAAAATCCCTTATCGATTCCAATTTGCATGGATTTGGTTTAACACCATCCTTGTCAATCACATGCCCTAAAAATGTCACTTGCCTTTGACAAAAATTCGACTTCTTTAAATTTATTTTAAAATTTGCCCTTCTTAAGTCTTCCAATAATTTCTTCAAATTTTCTAAATGTTCCTCAATGTTCTCAGAGGTAAGCAAAATGTCATCCACGTATCGGATAGTGCAATCTTTCACTTCCTCTGACAAGTTTCGATCAAGCGCTCTTATTAATGCAGATCCTGCGGTCTTCAATCCAAACGGACATCTTCTAAAACAATATGTTTGTTGGTCGAACTGAAATCCAGTCAACAAGCTGGTTTTCTCTTCCAGTTCGAGATGATGATACGAAGAAGTCATGTCAATATTTGTAAAAATCTTCTTGCCTTTGAACTTCCTCAGTATTTCTTTTATGGGTGGTGCCGAATCATTTTCTGGTATGATTTTTGCATTTAAATTTCTGGCATCTAAACACACCCTTACTGAGCCATCCGGTTTACTCACAATCACTAATGGACTAACATATGGTGTCGCCATCTTTTCTATAACACCTGCATTCATCATCTCCTGCAGTGTTTTCTTGGTTTGTGGGTAATGTTTTTCCGCAACCGGGTATGGTTTTTGTTTGAACGGTGCCCAATCATTGACTTGGAACGCGTATTTAAAATTTTCAATCTTCCCTGGCTTGGAATCAAATACGTCCCTATAATTCAATAATAATTTCTTTAACTGTTCCTTATTTTCGAGGCTGACTTTAGCTTCCTCCACTTTTCCTGACAGGTTGGTCTCGAACTCATTTTCCAAATTATCTTCGAGTTCTATGTTGAGGACTTCAAATATCTTTTCTATGTCCTTATAATCTTCCTCAATCACTTCTTCCATATGCCATACCTGTTCTCCTATTTTCGCATCCTGTTCCTGTAGGTTAATGTTTTGCTCATCCACATCCTCTCTTTGAACTCTAATGCAGTTTTGCGCTAGGTCTATGATGACCTTGTTCTCACGGATAAAATCAATACCTAATATGACATTATACGGTAATTGATTTACCAGCAAAAAGCACTGCGAAATTTCAGCGTTACCCATGATCAGATCAATGTATACCTGAAATTTGCATGTTAGAGATTTTTCAGGGATAATCCCCTTAATCTTTACACTTGATGTGGGAATCTTTAATACTCGGCCCCTTGTTTCCAGTTCATTTAGAAGGGTTTGTGTAATTAGACTTATTGTGGATCCGGTATCAATCAATGCTCTGACCAGTAATCCTATCCTAAGCATAATTATAGGTAGTTCTCTTTTAACAGGTGGGATTCCTTCCACCTCCTCGTTAATTAGCTCATCTGGTCTTGCTATCCAATTCACAATTTCTACCTCCTCCCAGCTCCTGGTATGTTTCCACTTTTGACAATTTAAATTTGGAGTTTTTTTTTATCCTGAGGGCTCCCTTTTCCCTCATTCTTTAACTGAGCTTGTAGTTCCAAGCTTTGAGCTCCGTCTAGTCGGTCGGGTGATTTCCGGTTCTTAATTGCCTCACTCCAACGGACTTTTTGCCTATCAGGTTCATCTGGTCGTTCGTTCATATAACGAAGACTTTCCTGATATCTTTCTTCTATTTCGGCCCGATATTCATCATCCCTATCCTCTGGCCTTACATTCCTTCTGGGATAATTCTCCCATTTCTTTCTGTTGTCTTGCCTTTGATGGTTATTGTTATAGGGTCGGCTCTCTTGTTGCCTATAACCTGAACTCCTAGGATTTCTTCCTCGATATCCTCCTCTGTAGTATGGCTGTATCCTTCTAGGCTCCTGGTGCCCATACTCTCGACCTAGTCCTTGGGTATCCGTGCTGGTGGACTGATTCCTGGTCGCTGGTTTTTCTCCAGTTTCCTGACTGCTGGCCATGTGTACTTGCTCAGTTTGTCTTTGATGCCGAGGAGTTACGTGCGAAGTCGTCATATCTAACTGACGTAATACACTCTCCACTTCCACAGCACTTCTGGCTTTGGATGAGATTAACAGCCTCTGAATCTCATACGGAAGTTGTCTTGCAATGGCGGCACACAGGTCGTTTTCTGCCGGAGCAATATCCAGTTCGCGGAATTTACACAGCCGAGCGGTGAAAAACTCTGAGTACTTAGTTGGTGCATTTGTGCTGTACTTCCTAGAGTACAGATCCAGCCTTAAATTCTCCTGGACGTCTGCTGCCCAATATCGTTTTAAAAATGCTTCCCTAAAGCCTTCCACCGTATCAAAGGTGTATCTGAAGCTTCTGAACCAGGTGAGACAATCACCTGCTAACAGCTTTTCAATAGCTCTCAGTCTCCGATCCTGAGGAACTTTTATTTCGTTTAAATACTCTGCCACTTCTTTTAGCCAGTATTTTGGAGTAATAGACATGTTATTACCCGTAAACTTTACTGGTCTGTCCTCATTGGATTTAATAATGTTTATTATCTGGCCATTTGTCTGATTCATGTACGGGGTTGACATCGCCATCGGATATCCTGGGTTCTTATAAGGGCTCTCCCCTCCTAAGTCCCTCTCCGTATCTGTGCCTTGTTCACGGGAATCTACCCATCCTGTCTTTGGAAACTCCTCCTGATTCTCAAATTCTAACTTCCTTTCCCTTCGGGCACTTTCTTCATTAGCCATGAGTTGGATTTCCATTTGACTATTCTTATGTTCAGTCCTCTCCAATCGGGATCTTAGTTCATTCT
>CAMPQE020000396.1:0-42498 GCA_946902985.2 Meconema thalassinum
CCAAGGATTGGGGGTGCTTCTGGTGTAACCCATAGGGCTAAGTATAGTCGGGGCTGGGAAGTATCCAAGGATTGGGTGTGCTTCTGGTGTAACCCATAGGGCTAAGTATAGTCGGGGCTGGGAAGTATCCAAGGATTGGGGGTGCTTCTGGTGTAACCCATAGGGCTAAGTATAGTCGGGGCTGGGAAGTATCCAAGGATTGGGGGTGCTTCTGGTGTAACCCATAGGGCTAAGTATAGTCGGGGCTGGGAAGTATCCAAGGATTGGGGGTGCTTCTGGTGTACCCCATAGGGCTAAGTATAGTCGGGGCTGGGAAGTATCCAAGGATTGGGGGTGCTTCTGGTGTAACCCATAGGGCTAAGTATAGTCGGGGCTGGGAAGTATCCAAGGATTGGGGGTGCTTCTGGTGTAACCCATAGGGCTAAGTATAGTCGGGGCTGGGAAGTATCCAAGGATTGGGGGTGCTTCTGGTGTAACCCATAGGGCTAAGTATAGTCGGGGTTGGGAAGTATCCAAGGATTGGGGGTGCTTCTGGTGTAACCCATAGGGCTAAGTATAGTCGGGGCTGGGAAGTATCCAAGGATTGGGTGTGCTTCTGGTGTAACCCATAGGGCTAAGTATAGTCGGGGCTGGGAAGTATCCAAGGATTGGGGGTGCTTCTGGTGTAACCCATAGGGCTAAGTATAGTCGGGGCTGGGAAGTATCCAAGGATTGGGGGTGCTTCTGGTGTACCACATAGGGCTAAGTATAGTCGGGGCTGGGAAGTATCCAAGGATTGGGGGTGCTTCTGGTGTAACCCATAGGGCTAAGTATAGTCGGGGCTGGGAAGTATCCAAGGATTGGGGGTGCTTCTGGTGTAACCCATAGGGCTAAGTATAGTCGGGGCTGGGAAGTATCCAAGGATTGGGGGTGCTTCTGGTGTAACCCATAGGGCTAAGTATAGTCGGGGCTGGGAAGTATCCAAGGATTGGGGGTGCTTCTGGTGTAACCCATAGGGCTAAGTATAGTCGGGGCTGGGAAATATCCAAGGATTGGGGGTGCTTCTGGTGTAACCCATAGGGCTAAGTATAGTCGGGGCTGGGAAGTATCCAAGGATTGGGGGTGCTTCTGGTGTAACCCATAGGGCTAAGTATAGTCGGGGCTGGGAAGTATCCAAGGATTGGGGGTGCTTCTGGTGTAACCCATAGGGCTAAGTATAGTCGGGGCTGGGAAGTATCCAAGGATTGGGGGTGCTTCTGGTGTAACCCATAGGGCTAAGTATAGTCGGGGCTGGGAAGTATCCAAGGATTGGGGGTGCTTCTGGTGTAACCCATAGGGCTAAGTATAGTCGGGGCTGGGAAGTATCCAAGGATTGGGGGTGCTTCTGGTGTAACCCATAGGGCTAAGTATAGTCGGGGCTGGGAAGTATCCAAGGATTGGGGGTGCTTCTGGTGTAACCCATAGGGCTAAGTATAGTCGGGGCTGGGAAGTATCCAAGGATTGGGTGTGCTTCTGGTGTAACCCATAGGGCTAAGTATAGTCGGGGCTGGGAAGTATCCAAGGATTGGGGGTGCTTCTGGTGTAACCCATAGGGCTAAGTATAGTCGGGGCTGGGAAGTATCCAAGGATTGCGGGTGCTTCTGGTGTAACCCATAGGGCTAAGTATAGTCGGGGCTGGGAAGTATCCAAGGATTGGGGGAGCTTCTGGTGTACCCCATAGGGCTAAGTATAGTCGGGGCTGGGAAGTAACCAAGGATTGGGGGTGCTTCTGGTGTAACCCATAGGGCTAAGTATAGTCGGGGCTGGGACGTATCCAAGGATTGGGTGTGCTTCTGGTGTAACCCATAGGGCTAAGTATAGTCGGGGCTGGGAAGTATCCAAGGATTGGGGGTGCTTCTGGTGTAACCCATAGGGCTAAGTATAGTCGGGGCTGGGAAGTATCCAAGGATTGGGGGTGCTTCTGGTGTAACCCATAGGGCTAAGTATAGTCGGGGCTGGGAAATATCCAAGGATTGGGGGTGCTTCTGGTGTAACCCATAGGGCTAAGTATAGTCGGGGCTGGGAAGTATCCAAGGATTGGGGGTGCTTCTGGTGTAACCCATAGGGCTAAGTATAGTCGGGGCTGGGAAGTATCCAAGGATTGGGGGTGCTTCTGTTGTAACCCATAGGGCTAAGTATAGTCGGGGCTGGGAATTATCCAAGGATTGGGGGTGCTTCTGTTGTACCCCATAGGGCTAAGTATAGTCGGGGCTGGGAAGTATCCAAGGATTGGGGGTGCTTCTGGTGTAACCCATAGGGCTAAGTATAGTCGGGGCTGGGAAGTATCCAAGGATTGGGGGTGCTTCTGGTGTAACCCATAGGGCTAAGTATAGTCGGGGCTGGGAAGTATCCAAGGATTGGGGGTGCTTCTGGTGTACCCCATAGGGCTAAGTATAGTCGGGGCTGGGAAGTATCCAAGGATTGGGGGTTCTTCTGGTGTAACCCATAGGGCTAAGTATAGTCGGGGCTGGGAAGTATCCAAGGATTGGGGGTGCTTCTGGTGTACCCCATAGGGCTAAGTATAGTCGGGGCTGGGAAGTATCCAAGGATTGGGGGTGCTTCTGGTGTAACCCATAGGGCTAAGTATAGTCGGGGCTGGGAAGTATCCAAGGATTGGGTGTGCTTCTGGTGTAACCCATAGGGCTAAGTATAGTCGGGGCTGGGATGTATCCAAGGATTGGGGGTGCTTCTGGTGTAACCCATAGGGCTAAGTATAGTCGGGGCTGGGAAGTATCCAAGGATTGGGGGTGCTTCTGGTGTAACCCATAGGGCTAAGTATAGTCGGGGCTGGGAAGTATCCAAGGATTGGGGGTGCTTCTGGTGTACCCCATAGGGCTAAGTATAGTCGGGGCTGGGAAGTATCCAAGGATTGGGGGTGCTTCTGGTGTAACCCATAGGGCTAAGTATAGTCGGGGCTGGGAAGTATCCAAGGATTGGGGGTGCTTCTGGTGTAACCCATAGGGCTAAATATAGTCGGGGCTGGGAAGTATCCAAGGATTGGGGGTGCTTCTGGTGTAACCCATAGGGCTAAGTATAGTCGGGGCTGGGAAGTATCCAAGGATTGGGGGTGCTTCTGGTGTAACCCATAGGGATAAGTATAGTCGGGGCTGGGAAGTATCCAAGGATTGGGTGTGCTTCTGGTGTAACCCATAGGGCTAAGTATAGTCGGGGCTGGGAAGTATCCAAGGATTGGGGGTGCTTCTGGTGTAACCCATAGGGCTAAGTATAGTCGGGGCTGGGAAGTATCCAAGGATTGGGGGTGCTTCTGATGTAACCCATAGGGCTAAGTATAGTCGGGGCTGGGAAGTATCCAAGGATTGGGGGTGCTTCTGGTGTAACCCATAGGGCTAAGTATAGTCGGGGCTGGGTAGTATCCAAGGATTGGGGGTGCTTCTGGTGTAACCCATAGGGCTAAGTATAGTCGGGGCTGGGAAGTATCCAAGGATTGGGGGTGCTTCTGGTGTAACCCATAGGGCTAAGTATAGTCGGGGCTGGGAAGTATCCAAGGATTGGGTGTGCTTCTGGTGTAACCCATAGGGCTAAGTATAGTCGGGGCTGGGAAGTATACAAGGATTGGGGGTGCTTCTGGTGTAACCCATAGGGCTAAGTATAGTCGGGGCTGGGAAGTATCCAAGGATTGGGGGTGCTTCTGGTGTAACCCATAGGGCTAAGTATAGTCGGGGCTGGGAAGTATCCAAGGATTGGGGGTGCTTCTGGTGTAACCCATAGGGCTAAGTATAGTCGGGGCTGGGAAGTATCCAAGGATTGGGGGTGCTTCTGGTGTAACCCATAGGGCTAAGTATAGTCGGGGCTGGGAAGTATCCAAGGATTGGGGGTGCTTCTGGTGTAACCCATAGGGCTAAGTATAGTCGGGGCTGGGAAGTATCCAAGGATTGGGGGTGCTTCTGGTGTAACCCATAGGGCTAAGTATAGTCGGGGCTGGGAAGTATCCAAGGATTGGGGGTGCTTCTGGTGTACCCCATAGGGCTAAGTATAGTCGGGGCTGGGAAGTATCCAAGGATTGGGGGTGCTTCTGGTGTAACCCATAGGGCTAAGTATAGTCGGGGCTGGGAAGTATCCAAGGATTGGGGGTGCTTCTGGTGTAACCCATAGGGCTAAGTATAGTCGGGGCTGGGAAGTATCCAAGGATTGGGGGTGCTTCTGGTGTAACCCATAGGGCTAAGTATAGTCGGGGCTGGGAAGTATCCAAGGATTGGGGGTGCTTCTGGTGTAACCCATAGGGCTAAGTATAGTCGGGGCTGGGAAGTATCCAAGGATTGGGTGTGCTTCTGGTGTAACCCATAGGCTAAGTATAGTCGGGGCTGGGAAGTATCCAAGGATTGGGGGTGCTTCTGGTGTAACCCATAGGGCTAAGTATAGTCGGGGCTGGGAAGTATCCAAGGATTGGGGGTGCTTCTGGTGTACCCCATAGGGCTAAGTATAGTCGGGGCTGGGAAGTATCCAAGGATTGGGGGTGCTTCTGGTGTAACCCATAGGGCTAAATATAGTCGGGGCTGGGAAGTATCCAAGGATTGGGGGTGCTTCTGGTGTAACCCATAGGGCTAAGTATAGTCGGGGCTGGGAAGTATCCAAGGATTGGGGGGTGCTTCTGGTGTAACCCATAGGGCTAAGTATAGTCGGGGCTGGGAAGTATCCAAGGATTGGGGGTGCTTCTGGTGTAACCCATAGGGCTAAGTATAGTCGGGGCTGGGAAATATCCAAGGATTGGGGTGCTTCTGGTGTAACCCATAGGGCTAAGTATAGTCGGGGCTGGGAAGTATCCAAGGATTGGGTGTGCTTCTGGTGTAACCCATAGGGCTAAGTATAGTCGGGGCTGGATGTATCCAAGGATTGGGGGTGCTTCTGGTGTAACCCATAGGGCTAAGTATAGTCGGGGCTGGGAAGTATCCAAGGATTGGGGGTGCTTCTGGTGTAACCCATAGGGCTAAGTATAGTCGGGGCTGGGAAGTATCCAAGGATTGGGGGTGCTTCTGGTGTACCCCATAGGGCTAAGTATAGTCGGGGCTGGGAAGTATCCAAGGATTGGGGGTGCTTCTGGTGTAACCCATAGGGCTAAGTATAGTCGGGGCTGGGAAGTATCCAAGGATTGGGGGTGCTTCTGGTGTAACCCATAGGGCTAATTATAGTCGGGGCTGGGAAGTATCCAAGGATTGGGGATGCTTCTGGTGTAACCCATAGGGCTAAGTATAGTCGGGGCTGGGAAGTATCCAAGGATTGGGGGTGCTATCTGGTGTAACCCATAGGGCTAAGTATAGTCGGGGCTGGGAATTATCCAAGGATTGGGTGTGCTTCTGGTGTAACCCATAGGGCTAAGTATAGTCGGGGCTGGGAAGTATCCAAGGATTGGGGGTGCTTCTGGTGTAACCCATAGGGCTAAGTATAGTCGGGGCTGGGAAGTATCCAAGGATTGGGGGTGCTTCTGATGTAACCCATAGGGCTAAGTATAGTCGGGGCTGGGAAGTATCCAAGGATTGGGGGGTGCTTCTGGTGTAACCCATAGGGCTAAGTATAGTCGGGGCTGGGTAGTATCCAAGGATTGGGGGTGCTTCTGGTGTAACCCATAGGGCTAAGTATAGTCGGGGCTGGGAAGTATCCAAGGATTGGGGGTGCTTCTGGTGTAACCCATAGGGCTAAGTATAGTCGGGGCTGGGAAGTATCCAAGGATTGGGTGTGCTTCTGGTGTAACCCATAAGGCTAAGTATAGTCGGGGCTGGGAAGTATCCAAGGATTGGGGGTGCTTCTGGTGTAACCCATAGGGCTAAGTATAGTCGGGGCTGGGAAGTATCCAAGGATTGGGGGTGCTTCTGGTGTAACCCATAGGGCTAAGTATAGTCGGGGCTGGGAAGTATCCAAGGATTGGGGGTGCTTCTGGTGTAACCCATAGGGCTAAGTATAGTCGGGGCTGGGAAGTATCCAAGGATTGGGGTGCTTCAGGTGTAACCCATAGGGCTAAGTATAGTCGGGCTGGGAAGTATCCAAGGATTGGGGGTGCTTCTGGTGTAACCCATAGGGCTAAGTATAGTCGGGGCTGGGAAGTATCCAAGGATTGGGGGTGCTTCTGGTGTAACCCATAGGGCTAAGTATAGTCGGGGCTGGGAAGTATCCAAGGATTGGGGGTGCTTCTGGTGTACCCATAGGGCTAAGTATAGTCGGGGCTGGGAATATCCAAGATTGGGGGTGCTTCTGGTGTAACCCATAGGGCTAAGTATAGTCGGGGCTGGGAAGTATCCAAGGATTGGGGGTGCTTCTGGTGTACCCCATAGGGCTAAGTATAGTCGGGGCTGGGAAGTATCCAAGGATTGGGGGTGCTTCTGGTGTAACCCATAGGGCTAAGTATAGTCGGGGCTGGGAAGTATCCAAGATTGGGGGTGCTTCTGGTGTAACCCATAGGGCTAAGTATAGTCGGGGCTGGGAAGTATCCAAGGATTGGGGGTGCTTCTGGTGTAACCCATAGGGCTAAGTATAGTCGGGGTTGGGAAGTATCCAAGGATTGGGGGTGCTTCTGGTGTAACCCATAGGGCTAAGTATAGTCGGGGCTGGGAAGTATCCAAGGATTGGGTGGTGCTTCTGGTGTAACCCATAGGGCTAAGTATAGTCGGGGCTGGGAAGTATCCAAGGATTGGGGGTGCTTCTGGTGTAACCCATAGGGCTAAGTATAGTCGGGGCTGGGAAGTATCCAAGGATTGGGGGTGCTTCTGGTGTACCCCATAGGGCTAAGTATAGTCGGGGCTGGGAAGTATCCAAGGATTGGGGGTGCTTCTGGTGTAACCCATAGGGCTAAGTATAGTCGGGGCTGGGAAGTATCCAAGGATTGGGGGTGCTTCTGGTGTAACCCATAGGGCTAAGTATAGTCGGGGCTGGGAAGTATCCAAGGATTGGGGGTGCTTCTGGTGTAACCCATAGGGCTAAGTATAGTCGGGGCTGGGAAGTATCCAAGGATTGGGGGTGCTTCTGGTGTAACCCATAGGGCTAAGTATAGTCGGGGCTGGGAAATATCCAAGGATTGGGGGTGCTTCTGGTGTAACCCATAGGGCTAAGTATAGTCGGGGCTGGGAAGTATCCAAGGATTGGGGTTGCTTCTGGTGTAACCCATAGGGCTAAGTATAGTCGGGGCTGGGAAGTATCCAAGGATTGGGGGTGCTTCTGGTGTAACCCATAGGGCTAAGTATAGTCGGGGCTGGGAAGTATCCAAGGATTGGGGGTGCTTCTGGTGTAACCCATAGGGCTAAGTATAGTCGGGGCTGGGAAGTATCCAAGGATTGGGGGTGCTTCTGGTGTAACCCATAGGGCTAAGTATAGTCGGGGCTGGGAAGTATCCAAGGATTGGGGGTGCTTCTGGTGTAACCCATAGGGCTAAGTATAGTCGGGGCTGGGAAGTATCCAAGGATTGGGGGTGCTTCTGGTGTAACCCATAGGGCTAAGTATAGTCGGGGCTGGGAAGTATCCAAGGATTGGGTGTGCTTCTGGTGTAACCCATAGGGCTAAGTATAGTCGGGGCTGGGAAGTATCCAAGGATTGGGGGTGCTTCTGGTGTAACCCATAGGGCTAAGTATAGTCGGGGCTGGGAAGTATCCAAGGATTGCGGGTGCTTCTGGTGTAACCCATAGGGCTAAGTATAGTCGGGGCTGGGAAGTATCCAAGGATTGGGGGAGCTTCTGGTGTACCCCATAGGGCTAAGTATAGTCGGGGCTGGGAAGTAACCAAGGATTGGGGGTGCTTCTGGTGTAACCCATAGGGCTAAGTATAGTCGGGGCTGGGACGTATCCAAGGATTGGGTGTGCTTCTGGTGTAACCCATAGGGCTAAGTATAGTCGGGGCTGGGAAGTATCCAAGGATTGGGGGTGCTTCTGGTGTAACCCATAGGGCTAAGTATAGTCGGGGCTGGGAAGTATCCAAGGATTGGGGGTGCTTCTGGTGTAACCCATAGGGCTAAGTATAGTCGGGGCTGGGAAATATCCAAGGATTGGGGGTGCTTCTGGTGTAACCCATAGGGCTAAGTATAGTCGGGGCTGGGAAGTATCCAAGGATTGGGGGTGCTTCTGGTGTAACCCATAGGGCTAAGTATAGTCGGGGCTGGGAAGTATCCAAGGATTGGGGGTGCTTTTGGTGTAACCCATAGGGCTAAGTATAGTCGGGGCTGGGAATTATCCAAGGATTGGGGGTGCTTCTGTTGTACCCCATAGGGCTAAGTATAGTCGGGGCTGGGAAGTATCCAAGGATTGGGGGTGCTTCTGGTGTAACCCATAGGGCTAAGTCTAGTCGGGGCTGGGAAGTATCCAAGGATTGGGGGTGCTTCTGGTGTAACCCATAGGGCTAAGTATAGTCGGGGCTGGGAAGTATCCAAGGATTGGGGGTGCTTCTGGTGTACCCCATAGGGCTAAGTATAGTCGGGGCTGGGAAGTATCCAAGGATTGGGGGTGCTTCTGGTGTAACCCATAGGGCTAAGTATAGTCGGGGCTGGGAAGTATCCAAGGATTGGGGGTGCTTCTGGTGTACCCCATAGGGCTAAGTATAGTCGGGGCTGGGAAGTATCCAAGGATTGGGGGTGCTTCTGGTGTAACCCATAGGGCTAAGTATAGTCGGGGCTGGGAAGTATCCAAGGATTGGGTGTGCTTCTGGTGTAACCCATAGGGCTAAGTATAGTCGGGGCTGGGATGTATCCAAGGATTGGGGGTGCTTCTGGTGTAACCCATAGGGCTAAGTATAGTCGGGGCTGGGAAGTATCCAAGGATTGGGGGTGCTTCTGGTGTAACCCATAGGGCTAAGTATAGTCGGGGCTGGGAAGTATCCAAGGATTGGGGGTGCTTCTGGTGTACCCCATAGGGCTAAGTATAGTCGGGGCTGGGAAGTATCCAAGGATTGGGGGTGCTTCTGGTGTAACCCATAGGGCTAAGTATAGTCGGGGCTGGGAAGTATCCAAGGATTGGGGGTGCTTCTGGTGTAACCCATAGGGCTAAGTATAGTCGGGGCTGGGAAGTATCCAAGGATTGGGGGTGCTTCTGGTGTAACCCATAGGGCTAAGTATAGTCGGGGCTGGGAAGTATCCAAGGATTGGGGGTGCTTCTGGTGTAACCCATAGGGCTAAGTATAGTCGGGGCTGGGAAGTATCCAAGGATTGGGTGTGCTTCTGGTGTAACCCATAGGGCTAAGTATAGTCGGGGCTGGGAAGTATCCAAGGATTGGGGGTGCTTCTGGTGTAACCCATAGGGCTAAGTATAGTCGGGGCTGGGAAGTATCCAAGGATTGGGGGTGCTTCTGATGTAACCCATAGGGCTAAGTATAGTCGGGGCTGGGAAGTATCCAAGGATTGGGGGTGCTTCTGGTGTAACCCATAGGGCTAAGTATAGTCGGGGCTGGGTAGTATCCAAGGATTGGGGGTGCTTCTGGTGTAACCCATAGGGCTAAGTATAGTCGGGGCTGGGAAGTATCCAAGGATTGGGGGTGCTTCTGGTGTAACCCATAGGGCTAAATATAGTCGGGGCTGGGAAGTATCCAAGGATTGGGTGTGCTTCTGGTGTAACCCATAGGGCTAAGTATAGTCGGGGCTGGGAAGTATACAAGGATTGGGGGTGCTTCTGGTGTAACCCATAGGGCTAAGTATAGTCGGGGCTGGGAAGTATCCAAGGATTGGGGGTGCTTCTGGTGTAACCCATAGGGCTAAGTATAGTCGGGGCTGGGAAGTATCCAAGGATTGGGGGTGCTTCTGGTGTAACCCATAGGGCTAAGTATAGTCGGGGCTGGGAAGTATCCAAGGATTGGGGGTGCTTCTGGTGTAACCCATAGGGCTAAGTATAGTCGGGGCTGGGAAGTATCCAAGGATTGGGGGTGCTTCTGGTGTAACCCATAGGGCTAAGTATAGTCGGGGCTGGGAAGTATCCAAGGATTGGGGGTGCTTCTGGTGTAACCCATAGGGCTAAGTATAGTCGGGGCTGGGAAGTATCCAAGGATTGGGGGTGCTTCTGGTGTACCCCATAGGGCTAAGTATAGTCGGGGCTGGGAAGTATCCAAGGATTGGGGGTGCTTCTGGTGTAACCCATAGGGCTAAGTATAGTCGGGGCTGGGAAGTATCCAAGGATTGGGGGTGCTTCTGGTGTAACCCATAGGGCTAAGTATAGTCGGGGCTGGGAAGTATCCAAGGATTGGGGGTGCTTCTGGTGTAACCCATAGGGCTAAGTATAGTCGGGGCTGGGAAGTATCCAAGGATTGGGGGTGCTTCTGGTGTAACCCATAGGGCTAAGTATAGTCGGGGCTGGGAAGTATCCAAGGATTGGGTGTGCTTCTGGTGTAACCCATAGGGCTAAGTATAGTCGGGGCTGGGAAGTATCCAAGGATTGGGGGTGCTTCTGGTGTAACCCATAGGGCTAAGTATAGTCGGGGCTGGGAAGTATCCAAGGATTGGGGGTGCTTCTGGTGTAACCCATAGGGCTAAGTATAGTCGGGGCTGGGATGTATCCAAGGATTGGGGGTGCTTCTGGTGTAACCCATAGGGCTAAGTATAGTCGGGGCTGGGAAGTATCCAAGGATTGGGGGTGCTTCTGGTGTAACCCATAGGGCTAAGTATAGTCGGGGCTGGGAATTATCCAAGGATTGGGTGTGCTTCTGGTGTAACCCATAGGGCTAAGTATAGTCGGGGCTGGGAAGTATCCAAGGATTGGGGGTGCTTCTGGTGTAACCCATAGGGCTAAGTATAGTCGGGGCTGGGAAGTATCCAAGGATTGGGGGTGCTTCTGATGTAACCCATAGGGCTAAGTATAGTCGGGGCTGGGAAGTATCCAAGGATTGGGGGTGCTTCTGGTGTAACCCATAGGGCTAAGTATAGTCGGGGCTGGGTAGTATCCAAGGATTGGGGGTGCTTCTGGTGTAACCCATAGGGCTAAGTATAGTCGGGGCTGGGAAGTATCCAAGGATTGGGGGTGCTTCTGGTGTAACCCATAGGGCTAAGTATAGTCGGGGCTGGGAAGTATCCAAGGATTGGGTGTGCTTCTGGTGTAACCCATAAGGCTAAGTATAGTCGGGGCTGGGAAGTATCCAAGGATTGGGGGTGCTTCTGGTGTAACCCATAGGGCTAAGTATAGTCGGGGCTGGGAAGTATCCAAGGATTGGGGGTGCTTCTGGTGTAACCCATAGGGCTAAGTATAGTCGGGGCTGGGAAGTATCCAAGGATTGGGGGTGCTTCTGGTGTAACCCATAGGGCTAAGTATAGTCGGGGCTGGGAAGTATCCAAGGATTGGGGGTGCTTCTGGTGTAACCCATAGGGCTAAGTATAGTCGGGGCTGGGAAGTATCCAAGGATTGGGGGTGCTTCTGGTGTAACCCATAGGGCTAAGTATAGTCGGGGCTGGGAAGTATCCAAGGATTGGGGGTGCTTCTGGTGTAACCCATAGGGCTAAGTATAGTCGGGGCTGGGAAGTATCCAAGGATTGGGGGCGCTTCTGGTGTACCCCATAGGGCTAAGTATAGTCGGGGCTGGGAAGTATCCAAGGATTGGGGGTGCTTCTGGTGTAACCCATAGGGCTAAGTATAGTCGGGGCTGGGAAGTATCCAAGGATTGGGGGTGCTTCTGGTGTAACCCATAGGGCTAAGTATAGTCGGGGCTGGGAAGTATCCAAGGATTGGGGGTGCTTCTGGTGTAACCCATAGGGCTAAGTATAGTCGGGGCTGGGAAGTATCCAAGGATTGGGGGTGCTTCTGGTGTAACCCATAGGGCTAAGTATAGTCGGGGCTGGGAAGTATCCAAGGATTGGGTGTGCTTCTGGTGTAACCCATAGGGCTAAGTATAGTCGGGGCTGGGAAGTATCCAAGGATTGGGGGTGCTTCTGGTGTAACCCATAGGGCTAAGTATAGTCGGGGCTGGGAAGTATCCAAGGATTGGGTGTGCTTCTGGTGTACCCCATAGGGCTAAGTATAGTCGGGGCTGGGAAGTATCCAAGGATTGGGGGTGCTTCTGGTGTAACCCATAGGGCTAAGTATAGTCGGGGCTGGGAAGTATCCAAGGATTGGGGGTGCTTCTGGTGTAACCCATAGGGCTAAGTATAGTCGGGGCTGGGAAGTATCCAAGGATTGGGGGTGCTTCTGGTGTAACCCATAGGGCTAAGTATAGTCGGGGCTGGGAAGTATCCAAGGATTGGGGGTGCTTCTGGTGTAACCCATAGGGCTAAGTATAGTCGGGGCTGGGAAATATCCAAGGATTGGGGGTGCTTCTGGTGTAACCCATAGGGCTAAGTATAGTCGGGGCTGGGAAGTATCCAAGGATTGGGGGTTCTTCTGGTGTAACCCATAGGGCTAAGTATAGTCGGGGCTGGGAAGTATCCAAGGATTGGGGGAGCTTCTGGTGTAACCCATAGGGCTAAGTATAGTCGGGGCTGGGAAGTATCCAAGGATTGGGGGTGCTTCTGGTGTAACCCATAGGGCTAAGTATAGTCGGGGCTGGGAAGTATCCAAGGATTGGGGGTGCTTCTGGTGTAACCCATAGGGCTAAGTATAGTCGGGGCTGGGAAGTATCCAAGGATTGGGGGTGCTTCTGGTGTAACCCATAGGGCTAAGTATAGTCGGGGCTGGGAAGTATCCAAGGATTGGGGGTGCTTCTGGTGTAACCCATAGGGCTAAGTATAGTCGGGGCTGGGAAGTATCCAAGGATTGGGGGTGCTTCTGGTGTAACCCATAGGGCTAAGTATAGTCGGGGCTGGGAAGTATCCAAGGATTGGGGGTGCTTCTGGTGTAACCCATAGGGCTAAGTATAGTCGGGGCTGGGAAGTATCCAAGGATTGGGGGTGCTTCTGGTGTAACCCATAGGGCTAAGTATAGTCGGGGCTGGGAAGTATCCAAGGATTGGGGGTGCTTCTGGTGTAACCCATAGGGCTAAGTATAGTCGGGGCTGGGAAGTATCCAAGGATTGGGGGTGCTTCTGGTGTAACCCATAGGGCTAAGTATAGTCGGGGCTGGGAAGTATCCAAGGATTGGGTGTGCTTCTGGTGTTACCCATAGGGCTAAGTATAGTCGGGGCTGGGAAGTATCCAAGGATTGGGGGTGCTTCTGGTGTAACCCATAGGGCTAAGTATAGTCGGGGCTGGGAAGTATCCAAGGATTGCGGGTGCTTCTGGTGTAACCCATAGGGCTAAGTATAGTCGGGGCTGGGAAGTATCCAAGGATTGGGGGAGCTTCTGGTGTACCCCATAGGGCTAAGTATAGTCGGGGCTGGGAAGTAACCAAGGATTGGGGGTGCTTCTGGTGTAACCCATAGGGCTAAGTATAGTCGGGGCTGGGACGTATCCAAGGATTGGGTGTGCTTCTGGTGTAACCCATAGGGCTAAGTATAGTCGGGGCTGGGAAGTATCCAAGGATTGGGGGTGCTTCTGGTGTAACCCATAGGGCTAAGTATAGTCGGGGCTGGGAAGTATCCAAGGATTGGGGGTGCTTCTGGTGTAACCCATAGGGCTAAGTATAGTCGGGGCTGGGAAATATCCAAGGATTGGGGGTGCTTCTGGTGTAACCCATAGGGCTAAGTATAGTCGGGGCTGGGAAGTATCCAAGGATTGGGGGTGCTTCTGGTGTAACCCATAGGGCTAAGTATAGTCGGGGCTGGGAATTATCCAAGGATTGGGGGTGCTTCTGTTGTACCCCATAGGGCTAAGTATAGTCGGGGCTGGGAAGTATCCAAGGATTGGGGGTGCTTCTGGTGTAACCCATAGGGCTAAGTATAGTCGGGGCTGGGAAGTATCCAAGGATTGGGGGTGCTTCTGGTGTAACCCATAGGGCTAAGTATAGTCGGGGCTGGGAAGTATCCAAGGATTGGGGGTGCTTCTGGTGTACCCCATAGGGCTAAGTATAGTCGGGGCTGGGAAGTATCCAAGGATTGGGGGTGCTTCTGGTGTAACCCATAGGGCTAAGTATAGTCGGGGCTGGGAAGTATCCAAGGATTGGGGGTGCTTCTGGTGTACCCCATAGGGCTAAGTATAGTCGGGGCTGGGAAGTATCCAAGGATTGGGGGTGCTTCTGGTGTAACCCATAGGGCTAAGTATAGTCGGGGCTGGGAAGTATCCAAGGATTGGGGGTGCTTCTGGTGTAACCCATAGGGCTAAGTATAGTCGGGGCTGGGATGTATCCAAGGATTGGGGGTGCTTCTGGTGTAACCCATAGGGCTAAGTATAGTCGGGGCTGGGAAGTATCCAAGGATTGGGGGTGCTTCTGGTGTAACCCATAGGGCTAAGTATAGTCGGGGCTGGGAAGTATCCAAGGATTGGGGGTGCTTCAGGTGTAACCCATAGGGCTAAGTATAGTCGGGGCTGGGAAGTATCCAAGGATTGGGGGTGCTTCTGGTGTAACCCATAGGAATAAGTATAGTCGGGGCTGGGAAGTATCCAAGGATTGGGGGTGCTTCTGGTGTAACCCATAGGGCTAAGTATAGTCGGGGCTGGGAAGTATCCAAGGATTGGGGGTGCTTCTGGTGTAACCCATAGGGCTAAGTATAGTCGGGGCTGGGAAGTATCCAAGGATTGGGGGTGCTTCTGGTGTAACCCATAGGGCTAAGTATAGTCGGGGCTGGGAAGTATCCAAGGATTGGGGGTGCTTCTGGTGTACCCCATAGGGCTAAGTATAGTCGGGGCTGGGAAGTATCCAAGGATTGGGGGTGCTTCTGGTGTAACCCATAGGGCTAAGTATAGTCGGGGCTGGGAAGTATCCAAGGATTGGGGGTGCTTCTGGTGTAACCCATAGGGCTAAGTATAGTCGGGGCTGGGAAGTATCCAAGGATTGGGGGTGCTTCTGGTGTAACCCATAGGGCTAAGTATAGTCGGGGCTGGGAAGTATCCAAGGATTGGGGGTGCTTCTGGTGTAACCCATAGGGCTAAGTATAGTCGGGGCTGGGAAGTATCCAAGGATTGGGTGTGCTTCTGGTGTAACCCATAGGGCTAAGTATAGTCGGGGCTGGGAAGTATCCAAGGATTGGGGGTGCTTCTGGTGTAACCCATAGGGCTAAGTATAGTCGGGGCTGGGAAGTATCCAAGGATTGGGGGTGCTTCTGGTGTACCCCATAGGGCTAAGTATAGTCGGGGCTGGGAAGTATCCAAGGATTGGGGGTGCTTCTGGTGTAACCCATAGGGCTAAGTATAGTCGGGGCTGGGAAGTATCCAAGGATTGGGGGTGCTTCTGGTGTAACCCATAGGGCTAAGTATAGTCGGGGCTGGGAAGTATCCAAGGATTGGGGGTGCTTCTGGTGTAACCCATAGGGCTAAGTATAGTCGGGGCTGGGAAGTATCCAAGGATTGGGGGTGCTTCTGGTGTAACCCATAGGGCTAAGTATAGTCGGGGCTGGGAAGTATCCAAGGATTGGGGGTGCTTCTGGTGTAACCCATAGGGCTAAGTATAGTCGGGGCTGGGAAGTATCCAAGGATTGGGGGTGCTTCTGGTGTAACCCATAGGGCTAAGTATAGTCGGGGCTGGGAAGTATCCAAGGATTGGGGGCGCTTCTGGTGTACCCCATAGGGCTAAGTATAGTCGGGGCTGGGAAGTATCCAAGGATTGGGGGTGCTTCTGGTGTAACCCATAGGGCTAAGTATAGTCGGGGCTGGGAAATATCCAAGGATTGGGGGTGCTTCTGGTGTAACCCATAGGGCTAAGTATAGTCGGGGCTGGGAAGTATCCAAGGATTGGGGGTGCTTCTGGTGTAACCCTTAGGGCTAAGTATAGTCGGGGCTGGGAAGTATCCAAGGATTGGGGGTGCTTCGGGTGTAACCCATAGGGCTAAGTATAGTAGGGGCTGGGAATTATCCAAGGATTGGGGGTGCTTCTGTTGTACCCCATAGGGCTAAGTATAGTCGGGGCTGGGAAGTATCCAAGGATTGGGGGTGCTTCTGGTGTAACCCATAGGGCTAAGTATAGTCGGGGCTGGGAAGTATCCAAGGATTGGGGGTGCTTCTGGTGTAACCCATAGGGCTAAGTATAGTCGGGGCTGGGAAGTATCCAAGGATTGGGGGTGCTTCTGGTGTACCCCATAGGGCTAAGTATAGTCGGGGCTGGGAAGTATCCAAGGATTGGGGGTGCTTCTGGTGTAACCCATAGGGCTAAGTATAGTCGGGGCTGGGAAGTATCCAAGGATTGGGGGTGCTTCTGGTGTACCCCATAGGGCTAAGTATAGTCGGGGCTGGGAAGTATCCAAGGATTGGGGGTGCTTCTGGTGTAACCCATAGGGCTAAGTATAGTCGGGGCTGGGAAGTATCCAAGGATTGGGTGTGCTTCTGGTGTAACCCATAGGGCTAAGTATAGTCGGGGCTGGGAAGTATCCAAGGATTGGGGGTGCCTCTGGTGTAACCCATAGGGCTAAGTATAGTCGGGGCTGGGAAGTATCCAAGGATTGGGGGTGCTTCTGGTGTAACCCATAGGGCTAAGTATAGTCGGGGCTGGGAAGTATCCAAGGATTGGGTGTGCTTCTGGTGTAACCCATAGGGCTAAGTATAGTCGGGGCTGGGAAGTATCCAAGGATTGGGGGTGCTTCTGGTGTAACCCATAGGGCTAAGTATAGTCGGGGCTGGGAAGTATCCAAGGATTGGGGGTGCTTCTGATGTAACCCATAGGGCTAAGTATAGTCGGGGCTGGGAAGTATCCAAGGATTGGGGGTGCTTCTGGTGTAACCCATAGGGCTAAGTATAGTCGGGGCTGGGTAGTATCCAAGGATTGGGGGTGCTTCTGGTGTAACCCATAGGGCTAAGTATAGTCGGGGCTGGGAAGTATCCAAGGATTGGGGGTGCTTCTGGTGTAACCCATAGGGCTAAGTATAGTCGGGGCTGGGAAGTATCCAAGGATTGGGTGTGCTTCTGGTGTAACCCATAGGGCTAAGTATAGTCGGGGCTGGGAAGTATACAAGGATTGGGGGTGCTTCTGGTGTAACCCATAGGGCTAAGTATAGTCGGGGCTGGGAAGTATCCAAGGATTGGGGGTGCTTCTGGTGTAACCCATAGGGCTAAGTATAGTCGGGGCTGGGAAGTATCCAAGGATTGGGGGTGCTTCTGGTGTAACCCATAGGGCTAAGTATAGTCGGGGCTGGGAAGTATCCAAGGATTGGGGGTGCTTCTGGTGTAACCCATAGGGCTAAGTATAGTCGGGGCTGGGAAGTATCCAAGGATTGGGGGTGCTTCTGGTGTAACCCATAGGGCTAAGTATAGTCGGGGCTGGGAAGTATCCAAGGATTGGGGGTGCTTCTGGTGTAACCCATAGGGCTAAGTATAGTCGGGGCTGGGAAGTATCCAAGGATTGGGGGTGCTTCTGGTGTACCCCATAGGGCTAAGTATAGTCGGGGCTGGGAAGTATCCAAGGATTGGGGGTGCTTCTGGTGTAACCCATAGGGCTAAGTATAGTCGGGGCTGGGAAGTATCCAAGGATTGGGGGTGCTTCTGGTGTAACCCATAGGGCTAAGTATAGTCGGGGCTGGGAAGTATCCAAGGATTGGGGGTGCTTCTGGTGTAACCCATAGGGCTAAGTATAGTCGGGGCTGGGAAGTATCCAAGGATTGGGGGTGCTTCTGGTGTAACCCATAGGGCTAAGTATAGTCGGGGCTGGGAAGTATCCAAGGATTGGGTGTGCTTCTGGTGTAACCCATAGGGCTAAGTATAGTCGGGGCTGGGAAGTATCCAAGGATTGGGGGTGCTTCTGGTGTAACCCATAGGGCTAAGTATAGTCGGGGCTGGGAAGTATCCAAGGATTGGGGGTGCTTCTGGTGTACCCCATAGGGCTAAGTATAGTCGGGGCTGGGAAGTATCCAAGGATTGGGGGTGCTTCTGGTGTAACCCATAGGGCTAAATATAGTCGGGGCTGGGAAGTATCCAAGGATTGGGGGTGCTTCTGGTGTAACCCATAGGGCTAAGTATAGTCGGGGCTGGGAAGTATCCAAGGATTGGGGGTGCTTCTGGTGTAACCCATAGGGCTAAGTATAGTCGGGGCTGGGAAGTATCCAAGGATTGGGGGTGCTTCTGGTGTAACCCATAGGGCTAAGTATAGTCGGGGCTGGGAAATATCCAAGGATTGGGGGTGCTTCTGGTGTAACCCATAGGGCTAAGTATAGTCGGGGCTGGGAAGTATCCAAGGATTGGGTGTGCTTCTGGTGTAACCCATAGGGCTAAGTATAGTTAGGGCTGGGATGTATCCAAGGATTGGGGGTGCTTCTGGTGTAACCCATAGGGCTAAGTATAGTCGGGGCTGGGAAGTATCCAAGGATTGGGGGTGCTTCTGGTGTAACCCATAGGGCTAAGTATAGTCGGGGCTGGGAAGTATCCAAGGATTGGGTGTGCTTCTGGTGTAACCCATAAGGCTAAGTATAGTCGGGGCTGGGAAGTATCCAAGGATTGGGGGTGCTTCTGGTGTAACCCATAGGGCTAAGTATAGTCGGGGCTGGGAAGTATCCAAGGATTGGGGGTGCTTCTGGTGTAACCCATAGGGCTAAGTATAGTCGGGGCTGGGAAGTATCCAAGGATTGGGGGTGCTTCTGGTGTAACCCATAGGGCTAAGTATAGTCGGGGCTGGGAAGTATCCAAGGATTGGGGGCGCTTCTGGTGTACCCCATAGGGCTAAGTATAGTCGGGGCTGGGAAGTATCCAAGGATTGGGGGTGCTTCTGGTGTAACCCATAGGGCTAAGTATAGTCGGGGCTGGGAAGTATCCAAGGATTGGGGGTGCTTCTGGTGTAACCCATAGGGCTAAGTATAGTCGGGGCTGGGAAGTATCCAAGGATTGGGGGTGCTTCTGGTGTAACCCATAGGGCTAAGTATAGTCGGGGCTGGGGAGTATCCAAGGATTGGGGGTGCTTCTGGTGTAACCCATAGGGCTAAGTATAGTCGGGGCTGGGAAGTATCCAAGGATTGGGTGTGCTTCTGGTGTAACCCATAGGGCTAAGTATAGTCGGGGCTGGGAAGTATCCAAGGATTGGGGGTGCTTCTGGTGTAACCCATAGGGCTAAGTATAGTCGGGGCTGGGAAGTATCCAAGGATTGGGTGTGCTTCTGGTGTACCCCATAGGGCTAAGTATAGTCGGGGCTGGGAAGTATCCAAGGATTGGGGGTGCTTCTGGTGTAACCCATAGGGCTAAGTATAGTCGGGGCTGGGAAGTATCCAAGGATTGGGGGTGCTTCTGGTGTAACCCATAGGGCTAAGTATAGTCGGGGCTGGGAAGTATCCAAGGATTGGGGGTGCTTCTGGTGTAACCCATAGGGCTAAGTATAGTCGGGGCTGGGAAGTATCCAAGGATTGGGGGTGCTTCTGGTGTAACCCATAGGGCTAAGTATAGTCGGGGCTGGGAAATATCCAAGGATTGGGGGTGCTTCTGGTGTAACCCATAGGGCTAAGTATAGTCGGGGCTGGGAAGTATCCAAGGATTGGGGGTTCTTCTGGTGTAACCCATAGGGCTAAGTATAGTCGGGGCTGGGAAGTATCCAAGGATTGGGGGAGCTTCTGGTGTAACCCATAGGGCTAAGTATAGTCGGGGCTGGGAAGTATCCAAGGATTGGGGGTGCTTCTGGTGTAACCCATAGGGCTAAGTATAGTCGGGGCTGGGAAGTATCCAAGGATTGGGGGTGCTTCTGGTGTACCCCATAGGGCTAAGTATAGTCGGGGCTGGGAAGTATCCAAGGATTGGGGGTGCTTCTGGTGTAACCCATAGGGCTAAGTATAGTCGGGGCTGGGAAGTATCCAAGGATTGGGGGTGCTTCTGGTGTACCCCATAGGGCTAAGTATAGTCGGGGCTGGGAAGTATCCAAGGATTGGGGGTGCTTCTGGTGTAACCCATAGGGCTAAGTATAGTCGGGGCTGGGATGTATCCAAGGATTGGGGGTGCTTCTGGTGTAACCCATAGGGCTAAGTATAGTCGGGGCTGGGAAGTATCCAAGGATTGGGGGTGCTTCTGGTGTAACCCATAGGGCTAAGTATAGTCGGGGCTGGGAAGTATCCAAGGATTGGGGGTGCTTCTGGTGTAACCCATAGGGCTAAGTATAGTCGGGGCTGGGAAGTATCCAAGGATTGGGGGTGCTTCTGGTGTAACCCATAGGGCTAAGTATAGTCGGGGCTGGGAAGTATCCAAGGATTGGGGGTGCTTCTGGTGTAACCCATAGGGCTAAGTATAGTCGGGGCTGGGAAGTATCCAAGGATTGGGGGTGCTTCTGGTGTAACCCATAGGGCTAAGTATAGTCGGGGCTGGGAAGTATCCAAGGATTGGGGGTGCTTCTGGTGTAACCCATAGGGCTAAGTATAGTCGGGGCTGGGAAGTATCCAAGGATTGGGGGTGCTTCTGGTGTAACCCATAGGGCTAAGTATAGTCGGGGCTGGGAAGTATCCAAGGATTGGGGGTGCTTCTGGTGTAACCCATAGGGCTAAGTATAGTCGGGGCTGGGAAGTATCCAATGATTGGGGGTGCTTCTGGTGTAACCCATAGGGCTAAGTATAGTCGGGGCTGGGAAGTATCCAAGGATTGGGGGTGCTTCTGGTGTAACCCATAGGGCTAAGTATAGTCGGGGCTGGGAAGTATCCAAGGATTGGGGGTGCTTCTGGTGTAACCCATAGGGCTAAGTATAGTCGGGGCTGGGAAGTATCCAAGGATTGGGTGTGCTTCTGGTGTAACCCATAGGGCTAAGTATAGTCGGGGCTGGGAAGTATCCAAGGATTGGGGGTGCTTCTGGTGTAACCCATAGGGCTAAGTATAGTCGGGGCTGGGAAGTATCCAAGGATTGGGGGTGCTTCTGGTGTAACCCATAGGGCTAAGTATAGTCGGGCTGGGAAGTATCCAAGGATTGGGGGTGCTTCTGGTGTAACCCATAGGGCTAAGTATAGTCGGGGCTGGGAAGTATCCAAGGATTGCGGGTGCTTCTGGTGTAACCCATAGGGCTAAGTATAGTCGGGGCTGGGAAGTATCCAAGGATTGGGGGTGCTTCTGGTGTAACCCATAGGGCTAAGTATAGTCGGGGCTGGGAAGTATCCAAGGATTGGGGGTGCTTCTGGTGTAACCCATAGGGCTAAGTATAGTCGGGGCTGGGAAGTATCCAAGGATTGGGGGTGCTTCTGGTGTAACCCATAGGGCTAAGTATAGTCGGGGCTGGGAAGTATCCAAGGATTGGGGGTGCTTCTGGTGTAACCCATAGGGCTAAGTATAGTCGGGGCTGGGAAGTATCCAAGGATTGGGGGTGCTTCTGGTGTAACCCATAGGGCTAAGTATAGTCGGGGCTGGGAAGTATCCAAGGATTGGGGGTGCTTCTGGTGTAACCCATAGGGCTAAGTATAGTCGGGGCTGGGAAGTATCCAAGGATTGGGGGTGCTTCTGGTGTAACCCATAGGGCTAAGTATAGTCGGGGCTGGGAAGTATCCAAGGATTGGGGGTGCTTCTGGTGTAACCCATAGGGCTAAGTATAGTCGGGGCTGGGAAGTATCCAAGGATTGGGGGTGCTTCTGGTGTAACCCATAGGGCTAAGTATAGTCGGGGCTGGGAAGTATCCAAGGATTGGGTGTGCTTCTGGTGTAACCCATAGGGCTAAGTATAGTCGGGGCTGGGAAGTATCCAAGGATTGGGGGTGCTTCTGGTGTAACCCATAGGGCTAAGTATAGTCGGGGCTGGGAAGTATCCAAGGATTGCGGGTGCTTCTGGTGTAACCCATAGGGCTAAGTATAGTCGGGGCTGGGAAGTATCCAAGGATTGGGGGAGCTTCTGGTGTACCCCATAGGGCTAAGTATAGTCGGGGCTGGGAAGTAACCAAGGATTGGGGGTGCTTCTGGTGTAACCCATAGGGCTAAGTATAGTCGGGGCTGGGACGTATCCAAGGATTGGGTGTGCTTCTGGTGTAACCCATAGGGCTAAGTATAGTCGGGGCTGGGAAGTATCCAAGGATTGGGGGTGCTTCTGGTGTAACCCATAGGGCTAAGTATAGTCGGGGCTGGGAAGTATCCAAGGATTGGGGGTGCTTCTGGTGTAACCCATAGGGCTAAGTATAGTCGGGGCTGGGAAATATCCAAGGATTGGGGGTGCTTCTGGTGTAACCCATAGGGCTAAGTATAGTCGGGGCTGGGAAGTATCCAAGGATTGGGGGTGCTCCTGGTGTAACCCATAGGGCTAAGTATAGTCGGGGCTGGGAAGTATCCAAGGATTGGGGGTGCTTCTGGTGTAACCCATAGGGCTAAGTATAGTCGGGGCTGGGAATTATCCAAGGATTGGGGGTGCTTCTGTTGTACCCCATAGGGCTAAGTATAGTCGGGGCTGGGAAGTATCCAAGGATTGGGGGTGCTTCTGGTGTAACCCATAGGGCTAAGTATAGTCGGGGCTGGGAAGTATCCAAGGATTGGGGGTGCTTCTGGTGTAACCCATAGGGCTAAGTATAGTCGGGGCTGGGAAGTATCCAAGGATTGGGGGTGCTTCTGGTGTACCCCATAGGGCTAAGTATAGTCGGGGCTGGGAAGTATCCAAGGATTGGGGGTGCTTCTGGTGTAACCCATAGGGCTAAGTATAGTCGGGGCTGGGAAGTATCCAAGGATTGGGTGTGCTTCTGGTGTAACCCATAGGGCTAAGTATAGTCGGGGCTGGGAAGTATCCAAGGATTGGGGGTGCTTCTGGTGTAACCCATAGGGCTAAGTATAGTCGGGGCTGGGAAGTATCCAAGGATTGGGGGTGCTTCTGGTGTAACCCATAGGGCTAAGTATAGTCGGGGCTGGGAAGTATCCAAGGATTGGGTGTGCTTCTGGTGTAACCCATAGGGCTAAGTATAGTCGGGGCTGGGAAGTATCCAAGGATTGGGGGTGCTTCTGGTGTAACCCATAGGGCTAAGTATAGTCGGGGCTGGGAAGTATCCAAGGATTGCGGGTGCTTCTGGTGTAACCCATAGGGCTAAGTATAGTCGGGGCTGGGAAGTATCCAAGGATTGGGGGAGCTTCTGGTGTACCCCATAGGGCTAAGTATAGTCGGGGCTGGGAAGTAACCAAGGATTGGGGGTGCTTCTGGTGTAACCCATAGGGCTAAGTATAGTCGGGGCTGGGACGTATCCAAGGATTGGGTGTGCTTCTGGTGTAACCCATAGGGCTAAGTATAGTCGGGGCTGGGAAGTATCCAAGGATTGGGGGTGCTTCTGGTGTAACCCATAGGGCTAAGTATAGTCGGGGCTGGGAAGTATCCAAGGATTGGGGGTGCTTCTGGTGTAACCCATAGGGCTAAGTATAGTCGGGGCTGGGAAATATCCAAGGATTGGGGGTGCTTCTGGTGTAACCCATAGGGCTAAGTATAGTCGGGGCTGGGAAGTATCCAAGGATTGGGGGTGCTCCTGGTGTAACCCATAGGGCTAAGTATAGTCGGGGCTGGGAAGTATCCAAGGATTGGGGGTGCTTCTGGTGTAACCCATAGGGCTAAGTATAGTCGGGGCTGGGAATTATCCAAGGATTGGGGGTGCTTCTGTTGTACCCCATAGGGCTAAGTATAGTCGGGGCTGGGAAGTATCCAAGGATTGGGGGTGCTTCTGGTGTAACCCATAGGGCTAAGTATAGTCGGGGCTGGGAAGTATCCAAGGATTGGGGGTGCTTCTGGTGTAACCCATAGGGCTAAGTATAGTCGGGGCTGGGAAGTATCCAAGGATTGGGGGTGCTTCTGGTGTACCCCATAGGGCTAAGTATAGTCGGGGCTGGGAAGTATCCAAGGATTGGGGGTGCTTCTGGTGTAACCCATAGGGCTAAGTATAGTCGGGGCTGGGAAGTATCCAAGGATTGGGGGTGCTTCTGGTGTACCCCATAGGGCTAAGTATAGTCGGGGCTGGGAAGTATCCAAGGATTGGGGGTGCTTCTGGTGTAACCCATAGGGCTAAGTATAGTCGGGGCTGGGAAGTATCCAAGGATTGGGTGTGCTTCTGGTGTAACCCATAGGGCTAAGTATAGTCGGGGCTGGGATGTATCCAAGGATTGGGGGTGCTTCTGGTGTAACCCATAGGGCTAAGTATAGTCGGGGCTGGGAGGTATCCAAGGATTGGGGGTGCTTCTGGTGTAACCCATAGGGCTAAGTATAGTCGGGGCTGGGAAGTATCCAAGGATTGGGGGTGCTTCTGGTGTACCCCATAGGGCTAAGTATAGTCGGGGCAGGGAAGTGTCCAAGGATTGGGGGTGCTTCTGGTGTAACCCATAGGGCTAAGTATAGTCGGGGCTGGGAAGTATCCAAGGATTGGGGGTGCTTCTGGTGTAACCCATAGGGCTAAGTATAGTCGGGGCTGGGAAGTATCCAAGGATTGGGGGTGCTTCTGGTGTAACCCATAGGGCTAAGTATAGTCGGGGCTGGGAAGTATCCAAGGATTGGGGGTGCTTCTGGTGTAACCCATAGGGCTAAGTATAGTCGGGGCTGGGAAGTATCCAAGGATTGGGGGTGCTTCTGGTGTAACCCATAGGGCTAAGTATAGTCGGGGCTGGGAAGTATCCAAGGATTGGGGGTGCTTCTGGTGTACCCCATAGGGCTAAGTATAGTCGGGGCTGGGAAGTATCCAAGGATTGGGGGTGCTTCTGGTGTACCCCATAGGGCTAAGTATAGTCGGGGCTGGGAAGTATCCAAGGATTGGGGGTGCTTCTGGTGTAACCCATAGGGCTAAGTATAGTCGGGGCTGGGAAGTATCCAAGGATTGGGGGTGCTTCTGGTGTAACCCATAGGGCTAAGTATAGTCGGGGCTGGGAAGTATCCAAGGATTGGGGGTGCTTCTGGTGTAACCCATAGGGCTAAGTATAGTCGGGGCAGGGAAGTATCCAAGGATTGGGGGTGCTTCTGGTGTAACCCATAGGGCTAAGTATAGTCGGGGCTGGGAAGTATCCAAGGATTGGGGGTGCTTCTGGTGTAACCCATAGGGCTAAGTATAGTCGGGGCTGGGAAGTATCCAAGGATTGGGGGTGCTTCTGGTGTAACCCATAGGGATTAAGTATAGTCGGGGCTGGGAAGTATCCAAGGATTGGGGGTGCTTCTGGTGTAACCCATAGGGCTAAGAATAGTCGGGGCTGGGAAGTATCCAAGGATTGGGGGTGCTTCTGGTGTAACCCATAGGGCTAAGTATAGTCGGGGCTGGGAAGTATCCAAGGATTGGGGGTGCTTCTGGTGTACCCCATAGGGCTAAGTATAGTCGGGGCTGGGAAGTATCCAAGGATTGGGGGTGCTTCTGGTGTAACCCATAGGGCTAAGTATAGTCGGGGCTGGGAAGTATCCAAGGATTGGGGGTGCTTCTGGTGTAACCCATAGGGCTAAGTATAGTCGGGGCTGGGAAGTATCCAAGGATTGGGTGTGCTTCTGGTGTAACCCATAGGGCTAAGTATAGTCGGGGCTGGGAAGTATCCAAGGATTGGGGGTGCTTCTGGTGTAACCCATAGGGCTAAGTATAGTCGGGGCTGGGAAGTATCCAAGGATTGGGGGTGCTTCTGGTGTACCCCATAGGGCTAAGTATAGTCGGGGCTGGGAAGTATCCAAGGATTGGGGGTGCTTCTGGTGTAACCCATAGGGCTAAGTATAGTCGGGGCTGGGAAGTATCCAAGGATTGGGGGTGCTTCTGGTGTAACCCATAGGGCTAAGTATAGTCGGGGCTGGGAAGTATCCAAGGATTGGGGGTGCTTCTGGTGTACCCCATAGGGCTAAGTATAGTCGGGGCTGGGAAGTATCCAAGGATTGGGTGTGCTTCTGGTGTAACCCATAGGGCTAAGTATAGTCGGGGCTGGGAAGTATCCAAGGATTGGGGGTGCTTCTGGTGTAACCCATAGGGCTAAGTATAGTCGGGGCTGGGAAGTATCCAAGGATTGGGGGTGCTTCTGGTGTAACCCATAGGGCTATGTATAGTCGGGGCTGGGAAGTATCCAAGGATTGGGGGTGCTTCTGGTGTAACCCATAGGGCTAAGTATAGTCGGGGCTGGGAAGTATCCAAGGATTGGGGGTGCTTCTGGTGTAACCCATAGGGCTAAGTATAGTCGGGGCTGGGAAGTATCCAAGGATTGGGGGTGCTTCTGGTGTAACCCATAGGGCTAAGTATAGTCGGGGCTGGGAAGTATCCAAGGATTGGGGGTGCTTCTGGTGTAACACATAGGGCTAAGTATAGTCGGGGCTGGGAAGTATCCAAGGATTGGGAGTGCTTCTGGTGTAACCCATAGGGCTAAGTATAGTCGGGGCTGGGAAGTATCCAAGGATTGGGTGTGCTTCTGGTGTAACCCATAGGGCTAAGTATAGTCGGGGCTGGGAAGTATCCAAGGATTGGGGGTGCTTCTGGTGTAACCCATAGGGCTAAGTATAGTCGGGGCTGGGAAGTATCCAAGGATTGGGGGTGCTTCTGATGTAACCCATAGGGCTAAGTATAGTCGGGGCTGGGAAGTATCCAAGGATTGGGGGTTCTTCTGGTGTAACCCATAGGGCTAAGTATAGTCGGGGCTGGGAAGTATCCAAGGATTGGGGGTGCTTCTGGTGTAACCCATAGGGCTAAGTATAGTCGGGGCTGGGAAGTATCCAAGGATTGGGGGTGCTTCTGGTGTAACCCATAGGGCTAAGTATAGTCGGGGCTGGGAAGTATCCAAGGATTGGGGGTGCTTCTGGTGTACCCCATAGGGCTAAGTATAGTCGGGGCTGGGAAGTATCCAAGGATTGGGTGTGCTTCTGGTGTAACCCATAGGGCTAAGTATAGTCGGGGCTGGGAAGTATCCAAGGATTGGGGGTGCTTCTGGTGTAACCCATAGGGCTAAGTATAGTCGGGGCTGGGAAGTATCCAAGGATTGGGGGTGCTTCTGGTGTAACCCATAGGGCTATGTATAGTCGGGGCTGGGAACTATCCAAGGATTGGGGGTGCTTCTGGTGTAACCCATAGGGCTAAGTATAGTCGGGGCTGGGAAGTATCCAAGGATTGGGGGTGCTTCTGGTGTAACCCATAGGGCTAAGTATAGTCGGGGCTGGGAAGTATCCAAGGATTGGGGGTGCTTCTGGTGTAACCCATAGGGCTAAGTATAGTCGGGGCTGGGAAGTATCCAAGGATTGGGGGTGCTTCTGGTGTAACCCATAGGGCTAAGTATAGTCGGGGCTGGGAAGTATCCAAGGATTGGGAGTGCTTCTGGTGTAACCCATAGGGCTAAGTATAGTCGGGGCTGGGAAGTATCCAAGGATTGGGTGTGCTTCTGGTGTAACCCATAGGGCTAAGTATAGTCGGGGCTGGGAAGTATCCAAGGATTGGGGGTGCTTCTGGTGTAACCCATAGGGCTAAGTATAGTCGGGGCTGGGAAGTATCCAAGGATTGGGGGTGCTTCTGATGTAACCCATAGGGCTAAGTATAGTCGGGGCTGGGAAGTATCCAAGGATTGGGGGTGCTTCTGGTGTAACCCATAGGGCTAAGTATAGTCGGGGCTGGGTAGTATCCAAGGATTGGGGGTGCTTCTGGTGTAACCCATAGGGCTAAGTATAGTAGGGGCTGGGACGTATCCAAGGATTGGGTGTGCTTCTGGTGTAACCCATAGGGCTAAGTATAGTCGGGGCTGGGAAGTATCCAAGGATTGGGGGTGCTTCTGGTGTAACCCATAGGGCTAAGTATAGTCGGGGCTGGGAAGTATCCAAGGATTGGGGGTGCTTCTGGTGTAACCCATAGGGCTAAGTATAGTCGGGGCTGGGAAGTATCCAAGGATTGGGGGTGCTTCTGGTGTACCCCATAGGGCTAAGTATAGTCGGGGCTGGGAAGTATCCAAGGATTGGGGGTGCTTCTGGTGTAACCCATAGGGCTAAGTATAGTCGGGGCTGGGAAGTATCCAAGGATTGGGGGTGCTTCTGGTGTAACCCATAGGGCTAAGTATAGTCGGGGCTGGGAAGTATCCAAGGATTGGGGGTGCTTCTGGTGTAACCCATAGGGCTAAGTATAGTCGGGGCTGGGAAGTATCCAAGGATTGGGGGTGCTTCTGGTGTAACCCATAGGGCTAAGTATAGTCGGGGCTGGGAAGTATCCAAGGATTGGGTGCGCTTCTGGTGTAACCCATAGGGCTAAGTATAGTCGGGGCTGGGAAGTATCCAAGGATTGGGGGTGCTTCTGGTGTAACCCATAGGGCTAAGTATAGTCGGGGCTGGGAAGTATCCAAGGATTGGGGGTGCTTCTGGTGTACCCCATAGGGCTAAGTATAGTCGGGGCTGGGAAGTATCCAAGGATTGGGGGTGCTTCTGGTGTAACCCATAGGGCTAAGTATAGTCGGGGCTGGGAAGTATCCAAGGATTGGGGGTGCTTCTGGTGTAACCCATAGGGCTAAGTATAGTCGGGGCTGGGAAGTATCCAAGGATTGGGGGTGCTTCTGGTGTAACCCATAGGGCTAAGTATAGTCGGGGCTGGGAAGTATCCAAGGATTGGGGGTGCTTCTGGTGTAACCCATAGGGCTAAGTATAGTCGGGGCTGGGAAATATCCAAGGATTGGGGGTGCTTCTGGTGTAACCCATAGGGCTAAGTATAGTCGGGGCTGGGAAGTATCCAAGGATTGGGGGTTCTTCTGGTGTAACCCATAGGGCTAAGTATAGTCGGGGCTGGGAAGTATCCAAGGATTGGGGGAGCTTCTGGTGTAACCCATAGGGCTAAGTATAGTCGGGGCTGGGAAGTATCCAAGGATTGGGGGTGCTTCTGGTGTAACCCATAGGGCTAAGTATAGTCGGGGCTGGGAAGTATCCAAGGATTGGGGGTGCTTCTGGTGTAACCCATAGGGCTAAGTATAGTCGGGGCTGGGAAGTATCCAAGGATTGGGGGTGCTTCTGGTGTAACCCATAGGGCTAAGTATAGTCGGGGCTGGGAAGTATCCAAGGATTGGGGGTGCTTCTGGTGTAACCCATAGGGCTAAGTATAGTCGGGGCTGGGAAGTATCCAAGGATTGGGGGTGCTTCTGGTGTAACCCATAGGGCTAAGTATAGTCGGGGCTGGGAAGTATCCAAGGATTGGGGGTGCTTCTGGTGTAACCCATAGGGCTAAGTATAGTCGGGGCTGGGAAGTATCCAAGGATTGGGGGTGCTTCTGGTGTAACCCATAGGGCTAAGTATAGTCGGGGCTGGGAAGTATCCAAGGATTGGGGGTGCTTCTGGTGTAACCCATAGGGCTAAGTATAGTCGGGGCTGGGAAGTATCCAAGGATTGGGGGTGCTTCTGGTGTAACCCATAGGGCTAAGTATAGTCGGGGCTGGGAAGTATCCAAGGATTGGGGGTGCTTCTGGTGTAACCCATAGGGCTAAGTATAGTCGGGGCTGGGAAGTATCCAAGGATTGGGTGTGCTTCTGGTGTAACCCATAGGGCTAAGTATAGTCGGGGCTGGGAAGTATCCAAGGATTGGGGGTGCTTCTGGTGTAACCCATAGGGCTAAGTATAGTCGGGGCTGGGAAGTATCCAAGGATTGCGGGTGCTTCTGGTGTAACCCATAGGGCTAAGTATAGTCGGGGCTGGGAAGTATCCAAGGATTGGGGGAGCTTCTGGTGTACCCCATAGGGCTAAGTATAGTCGGGGCTGGGAAGTAACCAAGGATTGGGGGTGCTTCTGGTGTAACCCATAGGGCTAAGTATAGTCGGGGCTGGGACGTATCCAAGGATTGGGTGTGCTTCTGGTGTAACCCATAGGGCTAAGTATAGTCGGGGCTAGGAAGTATCCAAGGATTGGGGGTGCTTCTGGTGTAACCCATAGGGCTAAGTATAGTCGGGGCTGGGAAGTATCCAAGGATTGGGGGAGCTTCTGGTGTAACCCATAGGGCTAAGTATAGTCGGAGCTGGGAAATATCCAAGGATTGGGGGTGCTTCTGGTGTAACCCATAGGGCTAAGTATAGTCGGGGCTGGGAAGTATCCAAGGATTGGGGGTGCTTCTGGTGTAACCCATAGGGCTAAGTATAGTCGGGGCTGGGAAGTATCCAAGGATTGGGGGTGCTTCTGGTGTAACCCATAGGGCTAAGTATAGTCGGGGCTGGGAATTATCCAAGGATTGGGGGTGCTTCTGTTGTACCCCATAGGGCTAAGTATAGTCGGGGCTGGGAAGTATCCAAGGATTGGGGGTGCTTCTGGTGTAACCCATAGGGCTAAGTATAGTCGGGGCTGGGAAGTATCCAAGGATTGGGGGTGCTTCTGGTGTAACCCATAGGGCTAAGTATAGTCGGGGCTGGGAAGTATCCAAGGATTGGGGGTGCTTCTGGTGTACCCCATAGGGCTAAGTATAGTCGGGGATGGGAAGTATCCAAGGATTGGGGGTGCTTCTGGTGTAACCCATAGGGCTAAGTATAGTCGGGGCTGGGAAGTATCCAAGGATTGGGGGTGCTTCTGGTGTACCCCATAGGGCTAAGTATAGTCGGGGCTGGGAAGTATCCAAGGATTGGGGGTGCTTCTGGTGTAACCCATAGGGCTAAGTATAGTCGGGGCTGGGAAGTATCCAAGGATTGGGTGTGCTTCTGGTGTAACCCATAGGGCTAAGTATAGTCGGGGCTGGGATGTATCCAAGGATTGGGGGTGCTTCTGGTGTAACCCATAGGGCTAAGTATAGTCGGGGCTGGGAAGTATCCAAGGATTGGGGGTGCTTCTGGTGTAACCCATAGGGCTAAGTATAGTCGGGGCTGGGAAGTATCCAAGGATTGGGGGTGCTTCTGGTGTACCCCATAGGGCTAAGTATAGTCGGGGCTGGGAAGTATCCAAGGATTGGGGGTGCTTCTGGTGTAACCCATAGGGCTAAGTATAGTCGGGGCTGGGAAGTATCCAAGGATTGGGGGTGCTTCTGGTGTAACCCATAGGGCTAAGTATAGTCGGGGCTGGGAAGTATCCAAGGATTGGGGGTGCTTCTGGTGTAACCCATAGGGCTAAGTATAGTCGGGGCTGGGAAGTATCCAAGGATTGGGGGTGCTTCTGGTGTAACCCATAGGGCTAAGTATAGTCGGGGCTGGGAAGTATCCAAGGATTGGGGGTGCTTCTGGTGTAACCCATAGGGCTAAGTATAGTCGGGGCTGGGAAGTATCCAAGGATTGGGGGTGCTTCTGGTGTACCCCATAGGGCTAAGTATAGTCGGGGCTGGGAAGTATCCAAGGATTGGGGGTGCTTCTGGTGTACCCCATAGGGCTAAGTATAGTCGGGGCTGGGAAGTATCCAAGGATTGGGGGTGCTTCTGGTGTAACCCATAGGGCTAAGTATAGTCGGGGCTGGGAAGTATCCAAGGATTGGGGGTGCTTCTGGTGTAACCCATAGGGCTAAGTATAGTCGGGGCTGGGAAGTATCCAAGGATTGGGGGTGCTTCTGGTGTAACCCATAGGGCTAAGTATAGTCGGGGCTGGGAAGTATCCAAGGATTGGGGGTGCTTCTGGTGTAACCCATAGGGCTAAGTATAGTCGGGGCTGGGAAGTATCCAAGGATTGGGGGTGCTTCTGGTGTAACCCATAGGGCTAAGTATAGTCGGGGCTGGGAAGTATCCAAGGATTGGGGGTGCTTCTGGTGTAACCCATAGGGATTAAGTATAGTCGGGGCTGGGAAGTATCCAAGGATTGGGGGTGCTTCTGGTGTAACCCATAGGGCTAAGAATAGTCGGGGCTGGGAAGTATCCAAGGATTGGGGGTGCTTCTGGTGTAACCCATAGGGCTAAGTATAGTCGGGGCTGGGAGGTATCCAAGGATTGGGGGTGCTTCTGGTGTAACCCATAGGGCTAAGTATAGTCGGGGCTGGGAAGTATCCAAGGATTGGGGGTGCTTCTGGTGTAACCCATAGGGCTAAGTATAGTCGGGGCTGGGAAGTATCCAAGGATTGGGTGTGCTTCTGGTGTAACCCATAGGGCTAAGTATAGTCGGGGCTGGGAAGTATCCAAGGATTGGGGGTGCTTCTGGTGTAACCCATAGGGCTAAGTATAGTCGGGGCTGGGAAGTATCCAAGGATTGGGGGTGCTTCTGGTGTACCCCATAGGGCTAAGTATAGTCGGGGCTGGGAAGTATCCAAGGATTGGGGGTGCTTCTGGTGTAACCCATAGGGCTAAGTATAGTCGGGGCTGGGAAGTATCCAAGGATTGGGGGTGCTTCTGGTGTAACCCATAGGGCTAAGTATAGTCGGGGCTGGGAAGTATCCAAGGATTGGGGGTGCTTCTGGTGTAACCCATAGGGCTAAGTATAGTCGGGGCTGGGAAGTATCCAAGGATTGGGGGTGCTTCTGGTGTAACCTATAGGGCTAAGTATAGTCGGGGCTGGGAAGTATCCAAGGATTGGGGGTGCTTCTGGTGTAACCCATAGGGCTAAGTATAGTCGGAGCTGGGAAGTATCCAAGGATTGGGTGTGCTTCTGGTGTAACCCATAGGGCTAAGTATAGTCGGGGCTGGGAAGTATCCAAGGATTGGGGGTGCTTCTGGTGTAACCCATAGGGCTAAGTATAGTCGGGGCTGGGAAGTATCCAAGGATTGGGGGTGCTTCTGGTGTAACCCATAGGGCTAAGTATAGTCGGGGCTGGGAAGTATCCAAGGATTGGGGGTGCTTCTGGTGTAACCCATAGGGCTATGTATAGTCGGGGCTGGGAAGTATCCAAGGATTGGGGGTGCTTCTGGTGTAACCCATAGGGCTAAGTATAGTCGGGGCTGGGAAGTATCCAAGGATTGGGGGTGCTTCTGGTGTAACCCATAGGGCTAAGTATAGTCGGGGCTGGGAAGTATCCAAGGATTGGGGGTGCTTCTGGTGTAACCCATAGGGCTAAGTATAGTCGGGGCTGGGAAGTATCCAAGGATTGGAGGTGCTTCTGGTGTAACCCATAGGGCTAAGTATAGTCGGGGCTGGGAAGTATCCAAGGATTGGGGGTGCTTCTGGTGTAACCCATAGGGCTAAGTATAGTCGGGGCTGGGAAGTATCCAAGGATTGGGGGTGCTTCTGGTGTAACCCATAGGGCTAAGTATAGTCGGGGCTGGGAAGTATCCAAGGATTGGGGGTGCTTATGGTGTAACCCATAGGGCTAAGTATAGTCGGGGCTGGGAAGTATCCAAGGATTGGGGGTGCTTCTGGTGTAACCCATAGGGCTAAGTATAGTCGGGGCTGGGAAGTATCCAAGGATTGGGTGTGCTTCTGGTGTACCCCATAGGGCTAAGTATAGTCGGGGCTGGGAAGTATCCAAGGATTGGGGGTGCTTCTGGTGTAACCCATAGGGCTAAGTATAGTCGGGGCTGGGAAGTATCCAAGGATTGGGGGTGCTTCTGGTGTAACCCATAGGGCTAAGTATAGTCGGGGCTGGGAAGTATCCAAGGATTGGGGGTGCTTCTGGTGTAACCCATAGGGCTAAGTATAGTCGGGGCTGGGAAGTATCCAAGGATTGGGGGTGCTTCTGGTGTAACCCATAGGGCTAAGTATAGTCGGGGCTGGGAAGTATCCAAGGATTGGGGGTGCTTCTGGTGTAACCCATAGGGCTAAGTATAGTCGGGGCTGGGAAGTATCCAAGGATTGGGGGTGCTTCTGGTGTAACCCATAGGGCTAAGTATAGTCGGGGCTGGGAAGTATCCAAGGATTGGGGGTGCTTCTGGTGTACCCCATAGGGCTAAGTATAGTCGGGGCTGGGAAGTATCCAAGGATTGGGGGTGCTTCTGGTGTACCCCATAGGGCTAAGTATAGTCGGGGCTGGGAAGTATCCAAGGATTGGGGGTGCTTCTGGTGTACCCCATAGGGCTAAGTATAGTCGGGGCTGGGAAGTATCCAAGGATTGGGGGTGCTTCTGGTGCACCCCATAGGGCTAAGTATAGTCGGGGCTGGGAAGTATCCAAGGATTGGGGGTGCTTCTGGTGTAACCCATAGAGCTAAGTATAGTCGGGGCTGGGAAGTATCCAAGGATTGGGGGTGCTTCTGGTGTACCCCATAGGGCTAAGTATAGTCGGGGCTGGGAAGTATCCAAGGATTGGGGGTGCTTCTGGTGTAACCCATAGGGCTAAGTATAGTCGGGGCTGGGAAGTATCCAAGGATTGGGGGTGCTTCTGGTGTAACCCATAGGGCTAAGTATAGTCGGGGCTGGGAAGTATCCAAGGATTGGGGGTGCTTCTGGTGTAACCCATAGGGCTAAGTATAGTCGGGGCTGGGAAGTATCCAAGGATTGGGGGTGCTTCTGGTGTACCCCATAGGGCTAAGTATAGTCGGGGCTGGGAAGTATCCAAGGATTGGGGGTGCTTCTGGTGTAACCCATAGGGCTAAGTATAGTCGGGGCTGGGAAGTATCCAAGGATTGGGGGTGCTTCTGGTGTAACCCATAGGGCTAAGTATAGTCGGGGCTGGGAAGTATCCAAGGATTGGGGGTGCTTCTGGTGTAACCCATAGGGCTAAGTATAGTCGGGGCTGGGAAGTATCCAAGGATTGGGGGTGCTTCTGGTGTAACCCATAGGGCTAAGTATAGTCGGGGCTGGGAAGTATCCAAGGATTGGGGGTGCTTCTGGTGTAACCCATAGGGCTAGGTATAGTCGGGGCTGGGAAGTATCCAAGGATTGGGGGTGCTTCTGGAGTAACCCATTGGGCTAAGTATAGTCGGGGCTGGGAAGTATCCAAGGATTGGGGGTGCTTCTGGTGTAACCCATAGGGCTAAGTATAGTCGGGGCTGGGAAGTATCCAAGGATTGGGGGTGCTTCTGGTGTAACCCATAGGGCTAAGTATAGTCGGGGCTGGGAAGTATCCAAGGATTGGGGGTGCTTCTGGTGTAACCCATAGGGCTAAGTATAGTCGGGGCTGGGAAGTATCCAAGGATTGGGGGTGCTTCTGGTGTAACCCATAGGGCTAAGTATAGTCGGGGCTGGGAAGTATCCAAGGATTGGGGGTGCTTCTGGTGTAACCCATAGGGCTAAGTATAGTCGGGGCTGGGAAGTATCCAAGGATTGGGGGTGCTTCTAGTGTAACCCATAGGGCTAAGTATAGTCGGGGCTGGGAAGTATCCAAGGATTGGGGGTGCTTCTGGTGTAACCCATAGGGCTAAGTATAGTCGGGGCTGGGAAGTATCCAAGGATTGGGGGTGCTTCTGGTGTTACCCATAGGGCTAAGTATAGTCGGGGCTGGGAAGTATCCAAGGATTGGGGGTGCTTCTGGTGTAACCCATAGGGCTAAGTATAGTCGGGGCTGGGAAGTATCCAAGGATTGGGGGTGCTTCTGGTGTAACCCATAGGGCTAAGTATAGTCGGGGCTGGGAAGTATCCAAGGATTGGGTGTGCTTCTGGTGTAACCCATAGGGCTAAGTATAGTCGGGGCTGGGAAGTATCCAAGGATTGGGGGTGCTTCTGGTGTAACCCATAGGGCTAAGTATAGTCGGGGCTGGGAAGTATCCAAGGATTGGGGGTGCTTCTGGTGTAACCCATAGGGCTAAGTATAGTCGGGGCTGGGAAGTATCCAAGGATTGGGGGTGCTTCTGGTGTAACCCATAGGGCTAAGTATAGTCGGGGCTGGGAAGTATCCAAGGATTGGGGGTGCTTCTGGTGTAACCCATAGGGCTAAGTATAGTCGGGGCTGGGAAGTATCCAAGGATTGGGGGTGCTTCTGGTGTACCCCATAGGGCTAAGTATAGTCGGGGCAGGGAAGTATCCCAGGATTGGGGGTGCTTCTGGTGTACCCCATAGGGCTAAGTATAGTCGGGGCTGGGAAGTATCCAAGGATTGGGGGTGCTTGTGGTGTACCCCATAGGGCTAAGTATAGTCGGGGCTGGGAAGTATCCAAGGATTGGGGGTGCTTCTGGTGCACCCCATAGGGCTAAGTATAGTCGGGGCTGGGAAGTATCCAAGGATTGGGGGTGCTTCTGGTGTAACCCATAGGGCTAAGTATAGTCGGGGCTGGGAAGTATCCAAGGATTGGGGGTGCTTCTGGTGTACCCCATAGGGCTAAGTATAGTCGGGGCTGGGAAGTATCCAAGGATTGGGGGTGCTTCTGGTGTAACCCATAGGGCTAAGTATAGTCGGGGCTGGGAAGTATCCAAGGATTGGGGGTGCTTCTGGTGTAACCCATAGGGCTAAGTATAGTCGGGGCTGGGAAGTATCCAAGGATTGGGGGTGCTTCTGGTGTAACCCATAGGGCTAAGTATAGTCGGGGCTGGGAAGTATCCAAGGATTGGGGGTGCTTCTGGTGTACCCCATAGGGCTAAGTATAGTCGGGGCTGGGAAGTATCCAAGGATTGGGGGTGCTTCTGGTGTAACCCATAGGGCTAAGTATAGTCGGGGCTGGGAAGTATCCAAGGATTGGGGGTGCTTCTGGTGTAACCCATAGGGCTAAGTATAGTCGGGGCTGGGAAGTATCCAAGGATTGGGGGTGCTTCTGGTGTAACCCATAGGGCTAAGTATAGTCGGGGCTGGGAAGTATCCAAGGATTGGGGGTGCTTCTGGTGTAACCCATAGGGCTAAGTATAGTCGGGGCTGGGAAGTATCCAAGGATTGGGGGTGCTTCTGGTGTAACCCATAGGGCTAAGTATAGTCGGGGCTGGGAAGTATCCAAGGATTGGGGGTGCTTCTGGTGTAACCCATAGGGCTAAGTATAGTCGGGGCTGGGAAGTATCCAAGGATTGGGGGTGCTTCTGGTGTAACCCATAGGGCTAAGTATAGTCGGGGCTGGGAAGTATCCAAGGATTGGGGGTGCTTCTGGTGTAACCCATAGGGCTAAGTATAGTCGGGGCTGGGAAGTATCCAAGGATTGGGGGTGCTTCTGGTGTACCCCATAGGGCTAAGTATAGTCGGGGCTGGGAAGTATCCAAGGATTGGGGGTGCTTCTGGTGTAACCCATAGGGCTAAGTATAGTCGGGGCTGGGAAGTATCCAAGGATTGGGGGTGCTTCTGGTGTAACCCATAGGGCTAAGTATAGTTGGGGCTGGGAAGTATCCAAGGATTGGGGGTGCTTCTGGTGTAACCCATAGGGCTAAGTATAGTCGGGGTTGGGAAGTATCCAAGGATTGGGGGTGCTTCTGGTGTAACCCATAGGGCTAAGTATAGTCGGGGCTGGGAAGTATCCAAGGATTGGGTGTGCTTCTGGTGTAACCCATAGGGCTAAGTATAGTCGGGGCTGGGAAGTATCCAAGGATTGGGGGTGCTTCTGGTGTAACCCATAGGGCTAAGTATAGTCGGGGCTGGGAAGTATCCAAGGATTGGGGGTGCTTCTGGTGTACCCCATAGGGCTAAGTATAGTCGGGGCTGGGAAGTATCCAAGGATTGGGGGTGCTTCTGGTGCAACCCATAGGGCTAAGTATAGTCGGGGCTGGGAAGTATCCAAGGATTGGGGGTGCTTCTGGTGTAACCCATAGGGCTAAGTATAGTCGGGGCTGGGAAGTATCCAAGGATTGGGGGTGCTTCTGGTGTAACCCATAGGGCTAAGTATAGTCGGGGCTGGGAAGTATCCAAGGATTGAGGGTGCTTCTGGTGTAACCCATAGGGCTAAGTATAGTCGGGGCTGGGAAATATCCAAGGATTGGGGGTGCTTCTGGTGTAACCCATAGGGCTAAGTATAGTCGGGGCTGGGAAGTATCCAAGGATTGGGGTGGCTTCTGGTGTAACCCATAGGGCTAAGTATAGTCGGGGCTGGGAAGTATCCAAGGATTGGGGGTGCTTCTGGTGTAACCCATAGGGCTAAGTATAGTCGGGGCTGGGAAGTATCCAAGGATTGGGGGTGCTTCTGGTGTAACCCATAGGGCTAAGTATAGTCGGGGCTGGGAAGTATCCAAGGATTGGGGGTGCTTCTGGTGTAACCCATAGGGCTAAGTATAGTCGGGGCTGGGAAGTATCCAAGGATTGGGGGTGCTTCTGGTGTAACCCATAGGGCTAAGTATAGTCGGGGCTGGGAAGTATCCAAGGATTGGGGGTGCTTCTGGTGTAACCCATAGGGCTAAGTATAGTCGGGGCTGGGAAGTATCCAAGGATTGGGTGTGCTTCTGGTGTAACCCATAGGGCTAAGTATAGTCGGGGCTGGGAAGTATCCAAGGATTGGGGGTGCTTCTGGTGTAACCCATAGGGCTAAGTATAGTCGGGGCTGGGAAGTATCCAAGGATTGCGGGTGCTTCTGGTGTAACCCATAGGGCTAAGTATAGTCGGGGCTGGGAAGTATCCAAGGATTGGGGGAGCTTCTGGTGTACCCCATAGGGCTAAGTATAGTCGGGGCTGGGAAGTAACCAAGGATTGGGGGTGCTTCTGGTGTAACCCATAGGGCTAAGTATAGTCGGGGCTGGGACGTATCCAAGGATTGGGTGTGCTTCTGGTGTAACCCATAGGGCTAAGTATAGTCGGGGCTGGGAAGTATCCAAGGATTGGGGGTGCTTCTGGTGTAACCCATAGGGCTAAGTATAGTCGGGGCTGGGAAGTATCCAAGGATTGGGGGTGCTTCTGGTGTAACCCATAGGGCTAAGTATAGTCGGGGCTGGGAAATATCCAAGGATTGGGGGTGCTTCTGGTGTAACCCATAGGGCTAAGTATAGTCGGGGCTGGGAAGTATCCAAGGATTGGGGGTGCTTCTGGTGTAACCCATAGGGCTAAGTATAGTCGGGGCTGGGAAGTATCCAAGGATTGGGGGTGCTTCTGGTGTAACCCATAGGGCTAAGTATAGTCGGGGCTGGGAATTATCCAAGGATTGGGGGTGCTTCTGTTGTACCCCATAGGGCTAAGTATAGTCGGGGCTGGGAAGTATCCAAGGATTGGGGGTGCTTCTGGTGTAACCCATAGGGCTAAGTATAGTCGGGGCTGGGAAGTATCCAAGGATTGGGGGTGCTTCTGGTGTAACCCATAGGGCTAAGTATAGTCGGGGCTGGGAAGTATCCAAGGATTGGGGGTGCTTCTGGTGTACCCCATAGGGCTAAGTATAGTCGGGGCTGGGAAGTATCCAAGGATTGGGGGTGCTTCTGGTGTAACCCATAGGGCTAAGTATAGTCGGGGCTGGGAAGTATCCAAGGATTGGGGGTGCTTCTGGTGTACCCCATAGGGCTAAGTATAGTCGGGGCTGGGAAGTATCCAAGGATTGGGGGTGCTTCTGGTGTAACCCATAGGGCTAAGTATAGTCGGGGCTGGGAAGTATCCAAGGATTGGGTGTGCTTCTGGTGTAACCCATAGGGCTAAGTATAGTCGGGGCTGGGATGTATCCAAGGATTGGGGGTGCTTCTGGTGTAACCCATAGGGCTAAGTATAGTCGGGGCTGGGAAGTATCCAAGGATTGGGGGTGCTTCTGGTGTAACCCATAGGGCTAAGTATAGTCGGGGCTGGGAAGTATCCAAGGATTGGGGGTGCTTCTGGTGTACCCCATAGGGCTAAGTATAGTCGGGGCTGGGAAGTATCCAAGGATTGGGGGTGCTTCTGGTGTAACCCATAGGGCTAAGTATAGTCGGGGCTGGGAAGTATCCAAGGATTGGGGGTGCTTCTGGTGTAACCCATAGGGCTAAGTATAGTCGGGGCTGGGAAGTATCCAAGGATTGGGGGTGCTTCTGGTGTAACCCATAGGGCTAAGTATAGTCGGGGCTGGGAAGTATCCAAGGATTGGGGGTGCTTCTGGTGTAACCCATAGGGCTAAGTATAGTCGGGGCTGGGAAGTATCCAAGGATTGGGGGTGCTTCTGGTGTACCCCATAGGGCTAAGTATAGTCGGGGCTGGGAAATATCCAAGGATTGGGGGTGCTTCTGGTGTAACCCATAGGGCTAAGTATAGTCGGGGCTGGGAAGTATCCAAGGATTGGGGGTGCTTCTGGTGTAACCCATAGGGCTAAGTATAGTCGGGGCTGGGAAGTATCCAAGGATTGGGGGTGCTTCTGGTGTAACCCATAGGGCTAAGTATAGTCGGGGCTGGGAAGTATCCAAGGATTGGGGGTGCTTCTGGTGTAACCCATAGGGCTAAGTATAGTCGGGGCTGGGAAGTATCCAAGGATTGGGTGTGCTTCTGGTGTAACCCATAGGGCTAAGTATAGTCGGGGCTGGGAAGTATCCAAGGATTGGGGGTGCTTCTGGTGTAACCCATAGGGCTAAGTATAGTCGGGGCTGGGAAGTATCCAAGGATTGGGGGTGCTTCTGGTGTACCCCATAGGGCTAAGTATAGTCGGGGCTGGGAAGTATCCAAGGATTGGGGGTGCTTCTGGTGTAACCCATAGGGCTAAATATAGTCGGGGCTGGGAAGTATCCAAGGATTGGGGGTGCTTCTGGTGTAACCCATAGGGCTAAGTATAGTCGGGGCTGGGAAGTATCCAAGGATTGGGGGTGCTTCTGGTGTAACCCATAGGGCTAAGTATAGTCGGGGCTGGGAAGTATCCAAGGATTGGGGGTGCTTCTGGTGTAACCCATAGGGCTAAGTATAGTCGGGGCTGGGAAATATCCAAGGATTGGGGGTGCTTCTGGTGTAACCCATAGGGCTAAGTATAGTCGGGGCTGGGAAGTATCCAAGGATTGGGTGTGCTTCTGGTGTAACCCATAGGGCTAAGTATAGTCGGGGCTGGGATGTATCCAAGGATTGGGGGTGCTTCTGGTGTAACCCATAGGGATAAGTATAGTCGGGGCTGGGAAGTATCCAAGGATTGGGGGTGCTTCTGGTGTAACCCATAGGGCTAAGTATAGTCGGGGCTGGGAAGTATCCAAGGATTGGGGGTGCTTCTGGTGTACCCCATAGGGCTAAGTATAGTCGGGGCTGGGAAGTATCCAAGGATTGGGGGTGCTTCTGGTGTAACCCATAGGGCTAAGTATAGTCGGGGCTGGGAAGTATCCAAGGATTGGGGGTGCTTCTGGTGTAACCCATAGGGCTAATTATAGTCGGGGCTGGGAAGTATCCAAGGATTGGGGATGCTTCTGGTGTAACCCATAGGGCTAAGTATAGTCGGGGCTGGGAAGTATCCAAGGATTGGGGGTGCTTCTGGTGTAACCCATAGGGCTAAGTATAGTCGGGGCTGGGAATTATCCAAGGATTGGGTGTGCTTCTGGTGTAACCCATAGGGCTAAGTATAGTCGGGGCTGGGAAGTATCCAAGGATTGGGGGTGCCTCTGGTGTAACCCATAGGGCTAAGTATAGTCGGGGCTGGGAAGTATCCAAGGATTGGGGGTGCTTCTGATGTAACCCATAGGGCTAAGTATAGTCGGGGCTGGGAAGTATCCAAGGATTGGGGGTGCTTCTGGTGTAACCCATAGGGCTAAGTATAGTCGGGGCTGGGTAGTATCCAAGGATTGGGGGTGCTTCTGGTGTAACCCATAGGGCTAAGTATAGTCGGGGCTGGGAAGTATCCAAGGATTGGGGGTGCTTCTGGTGTAACCCATAGGGCTAAGTATAGTCGGGGCTGGGAAGTATCCAAGGATTGGGTGTGCTTCTGGTGTAACCCATAAGGCTAAGTATAGTCGGGGCTGGGAAGTATCCAAGGATTGGGGGTGCTTCTGGTGTAACCCATAGGGCTAAGTATAGTCGGGGCTGGGAAGTATCCAAGGATTGGGGGTGCTTCTGGTGTAACCCATTGGGCTAAGTATAGTCGGGGCTGGGAAGTATCCAAGGATTGGGGGTGCTTCTGGTGTAACCCATAGGGCTAAGTATAGTCGGGGCTGGGAAGTATCCAAGGATTGGGGGTGCTTCTGGTGTAACCCATAGGGCTAAGTATAGTCGGGGCTGGGAAGTATCCAAGGATTGGGGGTGCTTCTGGTGTAACCCATAGGGCTAAGTATAGTCGGGGCTGGGAAGTATCCAAGGATTGGGGGTGCTTCTGGTGTAACCCATAGGGCTAAGTATAGTCGGGGCTGGGAAGTATCCAAGGATTGGGGGCGCTTCTGGTGTACCCCATAGGGCTAAGTATAGTCGGGGCTGGGAAGTATCCAAGGATTGGGGGTGCTTCTGGTGTAACCCATAGGGCTAAGTATAGTCGGGGCTGGGAAGTATCCAAGGATTGGGGGTGCTTCTGGTGTAACCCATAGGGCTAAGTATAGTCGGGGCTGGGAAGTATCCAAGGATTGGGGGTGCTTCTGGTGTAACCCATAGGGCTAAGTATAGTCGGGGCTGGGAAGTATCCAAGGATTGGGGGTGCTTCTGGTGTAACCCATAGGGCTAAGTATAGTCGGGGCTGGGAAGTATCCAAGGATTGGGTGTGCTTCTGGTGTAACCCATAGGGCTAAGTATAGTCGGGGCTGGGAAGTATCCAAGGATTGGGGGTGCTTCTGGTGTAACCCATAGGGCTAAGTATAGTCGGGGCTGGGAAGTATCCAAGGATTGGGTGTGCTTCTGGTGTACCCCATAGGGCTAAGTATAGTCGGGGCTGGGAAGTATCCAAGGATTGGGGGTGCTTCTGGTGTAACCCATAGGGCTAAGTATAGTCGGGGCTGGGAAGTATCCAAGGATTGGGGGTGCTTCTGGTGTAACCCATAGGGCTAAGTATAGTCGGGGCTGGGAAGTATCCAAGGATTGGGGGTGCTTCTGGTGTAACCCATAGGGCTAAGTATAGTCGGGGCTGGGAAATATCCAAGGATTGGGGGTGCTTCTGGTGTAACCCATAGGGCTAAGTATAGTCGGGGCTGGGAAGTATCCAAGGATTGGGGGTTCTTCTGGTGTAACCCATAGGGCTAAGTATAGTCGGGGCTGGGAAGTATCCAAGG
>CAMPQE020000397.1:0-13000 GCA_946902985.2 Meconema thalassinum
ATCACGTGAGACAGTACGTTTCATTTCATTAGACTGTTGTCGGGACATTCTTTTCCCTTCTTGCGACGCAAATAAACTTCTTCGGAAAGCGGCTCTTCTTCTCTTTCTGCTGAGTGCAGTGCCCTTCACTATTGTGGCAGTTTTTTCTAAACTGATTACATTGTTTTTTAGTGCCAGGATGGCCCAAACTGTCCCGTGAATTTTTCAATAAGGGACATATAATTTTCGGCAGCCTTTCCTGGTGGTGTTTGATATTAGCTGGGCAGTTTTTGCAATTAGGGGCTGCAAGCAATAACGCATAAGTTTGGTTGCAATTAGCTGTTTGTCTTCACCTTGCCCGCTGGTAGTTCAAAAGTACTGTTTGCAGTCTTTATGGATCCCAATCCAATCCAGTATTTCCGGGAACCAATTTTCCATTTTCACAATCGCTACGCCTTTATTTTTCCACACAACGCATTGTTTTCATTTGAAGTCTAACTTGCTCCTCTGAAAAAAGTTGACACTGAATAGCTCGTGATTTTGTACTCCTACAATTATGTATTAGAAGTAAAAAACAAACTACACCCGTGGCGCGACAGCCCATGAAGGGCCTAGGCCTACCAAGCAACCGCTGCGCTGTTCAGCCATGTAGCCTGCAGATTGCTGGGTGACGTTTAGTCATCCAACTTGTAGGCTACAGGTAAAATATAAGTGAAATCATAACTTCTCAGTGCATTACAGATTCTCTAATGCAAGCGTAAAGAAATATATAATTTCAAATATAAACTAGGAAATATAACTTACGGGTGTGAAGATGTGTGTTTTTTAGGGCCTGGCTTCCTTTTCTTGGTACTTAGTCGCAATCTCCCCTGGGATTTAGTGGAACGACCTTGAATCGGGTTTGGTGTTGGCTCCATTTTTCAACAAAAACGGAAAAAAAAACTCCACGTGATAACCGTAATGCTCTCCACCAGTCGTAGCCTACCTATATTGTGCCCATGTGGGATTGGCACAAGATTTGAACCCCTGACCATTTACAGAGAATATTTTAAAGTCTTATAAAATATTATAAAATCATAGAGATGCACCAGAAGTCTCAGAGAGAAACTCACAGGAAAACGAACATTCAGGCATTCCTGAAGGGGAGATGGTTAAGTGGAAATACATATATTCCCATTTTAGTTGGCATTTTAAAAGCAAATCGCCATTAAAATAACGATTAGCAAGCACCAGAAAGTCAGACTCAAGAGGCAATAAGTAACACTCGAGATTCCAGGGAGACAGCAACTCCAGGAAAATATTGCGTTTCAAGTGGACACTAAGAGTTGGAACTATTTCTTAATAGACACTCGAATCTTAAACTAGGAATCTGTTAAATCAGCAGTTTTTCTTAAGTGGATAAAAGGGGGAGTTACCTCGTTAAACCTCACGAAATAAACTCACCAAAGATATTAGATACGAAGTCGAAACAAAATCTAGTGACCCAAAAATTCAAGAAGTTGGCAGTCCTGAAAAACACTTGAGAAGAATGCAAGGTAAGGGAAAAAGGTCATGAGCACTTGAGCGACAGGATACTAGCGGAGGGCAGTAAGTGAAAGATAGGTCCCGCCAAGAGCATATAAACTATTTAAATTAATTACAGATAACCCAGCGAAACAATTTCATTCCGCCTGCCGGAAATTGTAATATTATTACCAATTACACTTGGGATAAAAATTTAAACAAGATCGAAGCTAGGATTCAGGATTTGAACTTCCGAAGCTTGTCAGGATCTAGTTCTCAGCCGAGATGAATAAATAGGCCTAAGGCCCGAGTAAAAGTATGAAGTTCATCAGTCTGTGAGAGGCCTTGGTGAAAGGCACGTCAGTATACTAAGTTCGTCAGTCTATGACAGGCCTTGGTGAGAGGCACGTCATACGAAGTATCATCAATCTGCCAAACAGTCAGCAGAGACAAGTTATAAGTTAAAGTCCGTCAGTAGGCAAAGCTTTATTATAGGCCTATAGGGAATGTGTACCAAGTACGATCAAAAGTAAACAGAGCCTCGGTGATAGGCTACGCGAATTAGCGACAAGTACAGACAGTAGAATTCGAGTCTCCGAAAGGGACAAAAAGTACAGAACGAATGCGCTAGGCAAATTAATAAGCTAACAAACGAGACGCAGCAAACTTATCGTCTGTTCGAAAAATACGCTAGAGACTGAAAAGATCAAAAGAACATTGGTTCGAAGAAATAGGTCAGTCAAGGGGAAAGGAAAACCCTACGGTATAGTAAATGGTCTTCACGGAAGACAAGTCGAAGGGAAACCAAAAGTAATATTGCGTCAAAAGCCAAACAGAAGTAAAAGTTAGAATTATAGGAATAAACTAATAAATGGAAGAATTTGATGAACAGTATTCGAGCGGAAAATAGGCGAAATACTAATACGTTAATCTTGGTATTCGTGATCGGGGCGCTGTCTCACTGTCAGACAGCTACTCAATTGTCCTCACGAGGCTGAGTGCACCCTGTTCCAACCCTCACGTCAGTTTTTAAATCCCTGACGGAGCCGGGGATCGAACCCGGGGCCTCCGAGTGAGAGGCAGGCGCGCTACCCCAACACCACGGGGCCGGCAAATAAGTAACTTTGATCAATTTCATGTTGCCGAGTGTCGCGTAGTCCAAACTAACGTCTGCAAAAATGTAGGTCGATAAAGGAGAAGTTTGTTTTTCACCTGTTAGTACGACTCAACTCCGCGGGTAACGGCTTACAGTGCTTTGTACGCTGCCTAGAAGCGACTACTTTCAGTCGAATACATGAAACAATACGCTTATGAGATATGCGAATTAAGGTAATCTTTCGACTGAAAGTAATCGACTATCTAGTCGATAATCTCTTCCAACGAATAACTAGTCAGTCGATGGCTAAAAGTAGTCGACAGTCCTATCTCTCCTTGAATAAGCGAATGATTTTAAACAAAATTCTTGACATGGCCGTCACCACATAAGAGGTCTACAACAATTTTTTGATACCTTTAGCACAGAGTTAGATTTCAATGTTTTCATCATTATATCGGCTTAGTTATACCTCAGCACTGATCCGAAACATACGGGTGTTTATAATTGAAAGTCATAATGCTCTTAGCATTGACTTATATACTCTATTTTTATGAAACTGTTAGAACGATATAATAATTTTTCGCCAAACGATATAGTGTCTACAGCCAAACTAAAAAAGTGTGGAGGTATTTCGATAGTTTGATATTCGCTTCGCGTTGGTGAAATCTCGTATGAAGGTTTTGAAGCCAACTCTTTTTAGGGCCGGTTCTACCACATCCGGGTAAAAGTTGCGGGCAGCAACCCGGGTGACAAACTATCTGCCGGTGTAAATCTCTGTGCATCTTGGGCAGCGTTCTACCACTTCCGTGCAAGTACCGGGCAGCTGCCAGGAACCTAACAGCAAAATACAGATGGTGGCTAGCCTGATTTTTGTTAAATTTGAGTAATCGATGAGTGAGCCACCTAGCCTATCGTTAGATGCGTTAAGTTTCTTTTCGTTTCGCTTTTGTCCGTTGTTGTTGATATCACGTGTTCTTTGGTTTCAACAAGATATAGGCCTAGTACCAAAACCTCTCGCGACACTTGTGGGCAGCATGTGATTCAGATCTCGGAGGAATGCAACTGAATAACCATACCTAAACTCAATAATCGAAAACTAGACAAGCATGCAGTGCTTTCAAGGAGGAATAGCCTGTGAAATATGTTTCTAGCAATAGGCTACTCTGCAGTCTGAAAACAGGCTTAGGCCTATATGAGCTACAGACATGCTGTGACAAGGCTTGCAGTGCATAGGTTCAATCATAAAATGTATGTTAAATCAAATTATCACACTCCAGGCGACAAGTTTGTTTGTAAACTCTGTAAAATGAATGGAACGGAATGCACACATTTGTGCATAATTAGATAGTTCTCTTTGCTGTATTCTACGAGAGATTTCACTCTTCTTGCACAGCTATAGAAGGTATCTTGGATAGGTCATGTTGCAAAGTTCACATTTACACTTTTCGTTTGGCGGATGGAATGATTTTGTCACATATTTTATGATGAAAGCCATTGACCGTATAACGCGTCACCACAAGCCTAAGATCGTAGTTCTGTTTGTCAAGGCTTTAGTGACGTAGAAAACTACAAAATGCAATGCCCTAAATATCAGGTCTTATGCTGCATAAGCAAAACTCCAAGTCAATGACAATGTATAGTACGGTACAGAACCTGAATAATGTCCTGAACACTCTGTATTTCTCATGCACACGTGTGCGAATTTATTAAATTATATGAGCGCTTCATACAGTATTCCTAAACATGTAATAGAGATAATATTTTGAAATCTATGATGGTTCCGTACGGTAATCACTAGGCGGTCGTATTTCATGTCCAATCAACCGCATCAAATATAAAACTGTTGGCTTTTGCAGCCTGAACCGGACGAAGAATTCCTCATTCGACCAAATTTCATTATGCTCCAGCCGATCTCTGTTCCGTCTTGGACGTGTGACTGCGTCTTCTTCTACGTCGACAAAAAAGTTATACATTTCCAGGACGTCAATTAGCTCTGTGCCTTAAAATAAAATATGATCAGTAGGCCTAACTGTTACATCCCTTATAATTAATTAATAATTGTAATTATATCATTATGTGACAACAAAATTACCAAATGATTCTAATTGTATTATTAGTAATTTATGAAGAGGTTATGTACAGCATAGATGATGCAAAGAAACCCTTACGCACGGCTCAAATCTGGCTGGTAATGCTTTATCGGCCTCTCGAAGCTCCCGAAAATTTACACTCCGGGTAGACGAAGTTTATACCGCCGATAGCGCTACCCGGTGATGGTCGAACGGAAATTCTTACTTATTCCGACGGGCAAGTTATCGGCCCCTTTGCCCGGATGTGGTAGAACCGGCCCCTAGTAGTTCAAATAGGCAGCGATGAAAGCGCAAGCAGTTATCGCAGGCCGCAAATTAGTTCCGCTTGTGGCCGATTGATGGCGGGATAACCTATGGGTTAAATGAAACTGTAGTTTTCCCATCTAATTCAACATGTATTACTATTCGGTAATTAATATGATCGTTTCTGATCATGGGAACGCAAGGAAAATGTCTTGTTTTCTTTCTATTACATGAAAAACGCTAGAAGTGTAATGTTCTATATATTTTTGATTCGGGTATATCGATATAAGCGAATCCTATCGATGTTGCTTACTATCAATTCTGTTCATAAATGTCTGTCTGGCGGCTTCGGTGGCGTAGTTGGGAGCATGCTGAGCTTTTATGTTCAAACCCGGCCGAAGTTGTCGGATTTTTTAAGAGTGTTAGAAATCCCTCAGTATGCCTTCGTCTGGAGGGAAAGTAAAGCCGGCGGTCCCATGTCATAGATTTATGGAATGAAATAGAACCTTCCGCTAACTACACTTTTGTGAAGCCTAAATTTGTAGGTTAGAATTGATAACGCTCTACTAGTTCCAACGTTCGCCGTCAGGTGCTGACTGTGATGCCATCTAGTAGCCAAGTCCGCAAGCTAGGTGTCGTGGACGGTAGCATTTGTTAGCAAAAGTAGGAACTACTTCAAATTATTGTCTGCATTCCTGACTTGAATTAATACAGATAACACACACTCTTACAGCCATCACAATTAACACCGGTTATCAGACAGATTCTACACACACCCAGAGTAGCCTACACAGGGCTACATGACCGCGTTGTCGCAGCCCCGAAACCATCCAACCAACCAAATGTCTGTCTGTTTATTTATATAGGGCTTCTCCACCACACTCTCAGCTCTAGACACAAAGAAAGGTTTGTTTTTATCAGTACTACACATTAGAAAACCCTATGTTCTTAGTTAAATATTGCGAATTATTCGATTTGAACAATCTAAATTTGCTATTTTTACAATAGTGGACCATTAGTGTCAATCTACATGTGTTGGCAGCAGTGGTGTGATCAACTTTCAAAACACAAATCGCTCCCTACTCATATAGATATCGCCCTAATCGTACACATGTGCTGCCGTCTATAGGGGAACGCAAAAAGGTCGAAGTTTCACTTCCTAGTATTTTTGTTCCATGATCGGAATATATATTGAATTCGATACATAAAATAAAGCTTCCATACAAATCAATATGTTTCCTGCCATCAAATAGATCTGGGGTGAACTATTAATAGCTTGCAATGACTACTAGCGCTCCTACAGAACCTGTTTCCTTACTACTACAAGCGAAGCTAGTGATGGAATCAAAAGCTCCATAAGGCTTTCACCCACCCTATATTACGAGTACAATGCTTTGTACGCTGCCTAGAAGCGACTACTTTCGGTCGAACACATGAAACAATACGCTGAAGAGCTATGCGAATTCAAGTAACCTTTCGACTGAAAGTAGTCGACTATCTAGTCGATAGTTTCTACCAACGAATGAATCGTCAGTCGATGGTTAAATGTAGTCGATTGTCCCGTCTCTAACAGCCACCATCTTGAGATTACGAAAACAATTGAAATAAATTAGAGGTCAGTGGATTAAAATTTGTATAAGCATTTACCGTACCAAGTTTCCCTGCGCTCGGTATGTTAAATCGCGAGAAACGTCAATTGAAATATTTAAAATTCGCATCGCCGCCATGTTGGTTTTGTGCTCACCAGGTAATTGAAAAACCCATAGGTGAACTTATGTTATTAGTTTTTATTAACACACACATTTTAAGTTTGATTGCTGTCATAGATTAATAATAATAATAATAATAATAATAATAATGTTATTGGTTTTACGTCCCTTTTAACGACACTGGCTTTTAGAGACGCCAGGGTGCCGAAATTTTGCCCCGAAGGGGATCTTTAACGTGCCAGTAAATCTACTGACACGGCTCCCTCGCATTTGCGCACCCTCAAATGCCAGCTGACTGCGCCAGGTTTCGAACCTGCAACCTTGGGCTCAGCAAGCGAGAACGTTATCCCTGAGCCACGCAGCCAGACTGTCATAGATTAGTCGATATTGAGAACCGTCTAAATATTTCGGTTGGTCGCCATGTTGGATTTTTATATATGTAGGCCATAGAGTTATGAACTATTAGAATGCGATTATTGCGTAGATCTATTATTCAAACGTTGACTTCAATGCATGATTAGGACACAAGAAATAAGAAAATAATTATAAAATTTCCCACAGCTGCTATATTGAGGTTATGTAAATAATTGAACTAAATTAGATGTCAGTGCATTACAATGTGTATAAACATTTGCTGTATCATGTTTCACTGCGCTCAAATTGTTTAATGGCGAGGGAGATCTATTTACTGTATATGTTTCAACTTTGCTTGTCCGCCATGTTCGTTGTGTACTTAACAGGTTTTTGAAAGTCACATAGGTGAAATTTTAGCGGTGCCCTTTATCTCCGTACAACATTTCAGGGTGATATCATTAATAGTTTAGGAGATATAGAATGCCGGTGAAATATTTCACACAGCTGCCATGTTCGATTTGTAAGACGTAATAAAATTTAAAGGGCACGATCGGGGTCGCACAAAATAGTACATGTACTATGTTCTTACTGAGTTTTATTTAAATCGATCCAGCCGTTTAGATTTTATTAGGGGGTTCACTTACATACATACACATACACACACACACACACACACACGGACAAAAGGTAATCTCATAAGCCTACGTTTACATAAATGAAAATAGGCTAAAAGAAAACCTTCGTCACCAGCTTCAGAATTCTTAAGATAACGATGTCTGGCGAATGGAAATGTTACGCACTGGAATGGGGTATTATTGTTTAATATTTATGTGAAACAACGCCATGCGTGATGATAAGGGCCCGGATTTTTGGCCTAGTTTCGATTTTTGCAAAAACTGAAAGTAGACTTATGAGATCAACACAGGGCGAAAAAACATGTGTCTGTCGGTGTGTGTGACTGTGTGTCTGTGAGTGTGTGTACTCTGAATGTCTGTCCCCTCCTATCAATTCGAACACGGTGAAACCAAATTGAACGGAATTTGGTAGAGAGGTAGCACTAGCAAAGGGCACCTCAGTGTCATGTTTTATATCGCCGCCATCTTGACGGAAACGTAATGGCGGCCACCCAAATGTTCAAAGCTTAATTCAACAAGAGTTTAGTGCTTTTCAGTCGGTCAACACGAATGTACCCAAAAGAGATGGGTTATGCCCTAATCCTGAAATAAATTACATGAGATTAATAAAACACTAGGATGACCAGTTTCGATCGTCAAGCGATCATCATCAGATCCATTACACTTAGGCTACAAAATCTATGTTTGAAATACAGTTGAAAATATTTACAATATGTACAATTATTTAGTTGCAGTATTGGTACTGCAACTGTCAGTGTATGCTAAATGCAGCATATATGTTAGGTGAAATGCTAAATGGTGATAGCTATCCGTAGATTGTACTTTAGAGAGATTATATGGTTGTAAACTATGGTTAAACTATAAAATTTTAGGCTAAGTACTTATCTGATTGTCTTCCGTACAACAGCTACTCGCAGTTTTCGTGCTCACTGGAACTCACTGTGCAGTCGACGGCGGTGGTTATCTTAACGACTGGTTTTCCCCTGCTTTCTCCCCCCTGCTCCTACGTGCTGTGGAGAGTGATAGCGATGTGTTTATGTGAGGTGTTGCCAACCGAGATAAGATGTATGTTATTGAATGAGGTGGGTCTACAACTATTAAAGACCGTGGATTAGCCCTCGCCACGCGTGGAGCATAACCCATTCGAACTAAGCGTTGACGGTCTTATGAGGACGTCCCGGCACCTTTAATACTGCCGCGAATATGGGCCTTGGTTTATTGCAGAAGAAAAGTACATCGTACACCTGATCCAGATAACATTTACCTATTAATAACCCCCTAATTTCCCCCTTTTTTTTATCTAGCTTGGCTGTGTCGCTAAATTGTGTTTTGTTTCCGACAGGGTGTGTTTTTTAGTAGCGTGAAAAGGGGTGAGCTCTCCATGAACGTTTGTTCATTTAGATTGTTGGGATTGTTTCGTTTGGCTAGGTGTATCTCGATTGCTTCCTTTATGTCAAGAGCTCTGCCTTTCGATTCGTGATGGATTATTTTAAGGTCCGACTCTATGTTGGTAAAGCTGTGCCCTGCGTCACACATATGTTCGCACACGGCTGAATGTGTTCCGTATCTTATCGCATTTCTATGTTCATTATAACGTGTGTCTACTCGCCTTCCACTCTGCCCGATGTAATTAGCTTGACAATCGGTGTCTTGGCACGTTATAGAATATACCCCTGACCTTGAATACGGGTCACGTTTATTTAGATTACTATTTAGGAGGTGCCTAGCGGTTGTGTTTTTCGTCGTGAAAGCTATCTTTATGCCTTGCTTTTTGAATAGGTTAGTGATTTTATATGTATTCGCATTCACATAGTTGAAACGCGCAAATTTTTTATCATTACTGTCCGGTTTGGGAATCGATTTATCTTTATTTTTATGTTTGGCTATAATTTGATTTATTTTGCTTGGCGAGAAGTTGTTTTCCTTTGCTATTTGCATAATAGTTCTTATTTCCTTATTATAGTTGTCTTTTGACATGGGTATGTTTAAAGCTCTGTGCACCATTGAATTGAAACCCGCTAGTTTGTGCGTACTGGGGTGATTAGACTGATTGTCGATTGCATGCGAGGTTTGTGTTGCTTTCCGGAATATGGAATATGAAAGGTCGTTGTCTTTACGTTCAATAGTTATATCGAGATAATTTATTTTCAGGTCTATTTCGGATTCCTTAGTGAATTTGATAGAGTGGTGAAGGCTATAAATGGATTGGAGAATTGTATCTTCGCTTGTAATTCAGTATCGTAGATGCAAATTACATCATCTACGTATCTTTTCCATATTACTATTCCCTTTGTTGAAGTCTTTTCTAAGAACGCATTTTCTAGTGCATTGATGAAGATGTCAGCGATTAACCCACTTAGTGGCGATCCCATCGCTAGGCCTTCTCTCTGTGTGTATATTTTATTGTCGAATTGAAACACGTTTTGGGTGAGAACGACCCTCAGTAATCTCACAATCTCTTCAATTTCTTTTACCGAATTGTTGGATTTTAAGTTGTCTTCGATAGTGTTGATTGCTTCAATAATCGGAATATTGGTGTAGATGTTAGTTACGTCGAAGGATACTAGCCTGAAGCTAGGTTTCATTTGTAGGGTGTTCAATGCTGTTACTAGTTCTGTTGTGTTCTTTACAGAGTTGTTTTTGTCGTTGGAAAGACGGCATTTTAAGATTTTTAGTAACTCTTTGCTGATTTTGTAATTAGGGGCATTCCTACAATTGACTATTGGTCTCATTTGGCATTCCTTTTTGTGTATTTTTGGTTGTCCCCTCAATGACGGTATTTTCGGGTTCATGTTTATTAGTTTTGATTTTTCGGCTTTGGTCAGTATGTATTCTGTTTCTTTTAGCGCACTTTTTATTTGTTTTTGGAATTTATTGGTGGGGTCTTTTGTTAATTCCTTGATTTCGTTGTTGTTTAGGAATTCGACTGTTTTTTCAATGTATTCTGTTTTGTTCAAAATTACTGTAGTGTTTCCCTTATCTGCTTTTGTGATGATTAAGTCATGTTCTTTTATTTTTTGTTTCAACGACTTTATTTCTTTGAGATGTTTGTTGTTTTGAATGTTATTGCTATCGCCCTCTCGTTTGAGGATTTTTTTGGCTTCGTTGGTGGCGAGATTTTTGGTTAATTCCCTGTCTTCTGCTGGGAGCTTGTGACTGGCTATCTCAATATCTGTGATTAACTGTTTTATATTGAGGTTCGTGTGTGCTTCTGTGCAGTTGTATTTCAAACCTTTGTCTAACATATTCATTTCACCTTGAGAAAAGGTTACGTTCGTTCTGTTGTTTACTCTGCTGTGGAAATTGAATTCATTGTTATTAGTGTGTTGTTCGTTAGATTTATGGTTCTGTGTTTCTCCTAGTTTTCTTAATTTATTTTCTAGCGTTTCATGCTTCCTCGTTGCTCTGATTTTGATGGTGTCATGTAGGTGCTCGGTGAAGCTGTCCCATTGGGCTGCGTGCCAGAAATTACTTAGTTGCAATTGAATGTCGTACAATTGTTGGTTAATTTTTTGCTTTCTTATGTATGCAAATCTTAATTCGTTTTTTATCCAAAGCGCTTTGGCTTGTTTGGTTGAAATGATCGAGGCTGGTGTGTTCGGTACGGTTTTAATTGGCACGTATTTAGGGGTGAGGTTTAGTTCTATACATTTTTTGTTGAACCAAATTGACTTGTCCAAATTCATGAGTTTAAGCCTGAGTGATTTGAATTTCTTGGCTTCACGATTTGCCTGACTAGCCGTGAACATTGTGGTGTTTGAAGCCATAATTTCAGTGTTGCCTTAGTAAACAAGAGTTTAGTGCTTTTCAGTCGGTCAACACGAATGTAACCAAAAGAGATGGGTTATGCCCTAATCCAGAAATAAATTACATGGGATTAATAAAACACTAGGATGACCAGTTTCGATCGTCAAGCGATCATCATCAGATCCATTACACTTATGTTTGAAATACAGGTGAAAATATTTACAATATGTACAATTATTTAGTTGCAGTATTGGTACTGCAACTGTTAGTGTATGCTAAATGCAGTAAATATGTTAGGTGAAATGCTAAATGGTGATAGCTATCCGCAGATTGTACTTTAGAGAGATTATATGATTGTACACTATGGTTAAACTAAAAAATTTTAGGCTAAGTACTTATCTGATTGTCTTCCGTACAACAGCTACTCGCAGTTTTCGTGCTCACTGGAACTCACTGTGCGGTCGACTGCGGTGGTTATCTTAACGACTGGTTTTTCCCTGCTTTCTCCCCCCTGCTCCTACGTGCTGTGGGGAGTGATAGCGATGTGTTTATGTGAGGTGTTGCCAACCTAGATAAGATGTATGTTATTGAATGAGGTGGGTCTACAACTATTAAAGACCGTGGATTAGCCCTCGCCACGCGTGGAGCATAACCCATTCGAACTAAGAGTTGACGGTCTTATGAGGACGTCCCGGCACCTTTAATACTGCCGCGAATATGGGCCTTGGTTTATTGCAGAAGAAAAGTACATCGTACACCTGATCCAGATAACATTTACCTATTAATAACCCCCTAATTTCCCCCTTTTTTATCTAGCTTGGCTGTGTCACTAAATTGTGTTTTGTTTCCGACAGGGTGTGTTTTTTTTAGTAGCGTGAAGAGGGGTGAGCTCTCCATGAACGTGTGTTCATTTAGGTTGTTGGGATTGTTTCGTTTGGCTAGATGTATCTCGATTGCTTCCTTTATGTCAAGAGCTCTGCCTTTCGATTCGTGATGGATTATTTTAAGGTCCGACTCTATGTTGGTAAAGCTGTGCCCTGCGTCACACATATGTTCGCACACGGCTGAATGTGTTCCGTATCTTATCGCATTCCTATGTTCATTATAACGTGTGTCTACTCGCCTTCCACTCTGCCCGATGTAATTAGCTTGACAATCGGTGTCTTGGCACGTTATAGAATATACCCCTGACCTTGAATACGGGTCACGTTTATTTAGATTACTATTTAGGAGGTGCCTAGCGGTTGTGTTTTTCGTCGTGAAAGCTATCTTTATGCCTTGCTTTTTGAATAGGTTAGTGATTTTATATGTATTCGCATTCACATAGTTGAAACGCGCAAATTTTTTCTCATTACTGTCCGGTTTGGGAATCGTTTTATCTTTATTTTTATGTTTGGCTATAATTTGATTTATTTTGCTTGGCGAGAAGTTGTTTTCCTTTGCTATTTGCATAATAGTTCTTATTTCCTTATTATAGTTGTCTTTTGACATGGGTATGTTTGAAGCTCTGTGCACCATTGAATTGAAACCCGCTAGTTTGTGCGTACTGGGGTGATTAGACTGATTGTCGATTGCATGCGAGGTTTGTGTTGCTTTCCGGAATATGGAATATGAATGGTCGTTGTCTTTACGTTCAATAGTTAT